>PVKE010020629.1:0-27304 GCA_004027555.1 Craseonycteris thonglongyai | reverse complement strand
AACTATTGAGTGTGTCCATAATGCTGGTGCCCACTCCCACCTCCCCTCCCACTCTTCCTCCCCCCCTCCTCCCCTTTCCTCAGGCAATCACCAAGTTATTGAGTATGTCCATAGGTCTCTGTGTCTGTTACTT
Source organism: Craseonycteris thonglongyai (assembly GCA_004027555.1). Lineage (NCBI taxonomy): Eukaryota > Metazoa > Chordata > Mammalia > Chiroptera > Craseonycteridae > Craseonycteris > Craseonycteris thonglongyai. The sequence goes on along the minus strand of PVKE010020629.1, from coordinate 27,171 downwards.
TCAGTTTTATATTCCACCTATAAGTGAGGTCATATGTTTCCTGATTCTTTCAGTCTGACTTATTTCACTTAATAAGATGGTCTCTAGGTCCATCCATGTTGTCACAAATGACTGTATTTCATCTTTTCTTATCGCTGAGTAGTATTCCATTGTTGTTTCCTTTTTCTCTGGTTTGTGATTATGTCAAAATTTTAAAATTTCCTATTCTTTGTGAACTCATTAGTTTTTTTCTGGAGGCTATAACATTGAAATTGTGCCCATATTTTTTTTTCCTGAAATCTCTGCTTTATAAAATACAGAATTCATGCTGACTGTATCTTTCATCATTATTACAATCTTTTTCTCTCAAGAATCTATACCTTCCTCTTCCCCAATCAATGAAAAAAAGATAATCCAGAGTAATAGTTCCCACTATTATTTCCCTTAACCTTCTATGATTCTAAAGTATTAATAAATAAAAAATTTTGTCAGATACTCTTTTAGCAGAAGGAAACCTCACAGAGATCTATGTAGTTAAATATACACTTTATTATACTACTGTCTCTCTGTAAATTTTATAATTTGTATTAGAAACCATCATCTATATTCCCTGTCCTGCTTAGATTCTTTCATATTTTCCATGAAAATGTTGTTCTTTTCTTTCTTTATAGCTCGCTACCATTTTCTCCAGTATGGTGGTGTCTATATTACTTCACACATACAAAAACCCAATAGCCCCTTCTAGCATTCCCTATTAGATGGCTCTTTTCAAGAAAGTATGTCTTGGGAAAGCTGGGATGGCTCAGCGGGTAAAGCGCTTGCTTTGAAGCCCCAAGGACCGAGGATCGGATCCCGGCCCCGGCCCATGCAGACCCACATGCTGAACTGGGGTGTGACCCCAGTTCAGTTCTTGCCTTCCAGTTCTTGCCCTGCGTAGCCCTGTACCCACCTGTGGAGTGAAACCATATGGAAAACTAATATCAACTGTGGAGACTGCTCTGGGCCCTCCCACTTCTCTCTGTCTCTCTGTCTCTGTTTCTCTCTGTCAAGGATCAATAGAATAAATCTTTAAAAAAAAAAAAAAAAGAGAAAGCCCGGATGGCTCAGCGGGTTAAGCGCTCGCTTTGAAGCCCAAGGACCGAGCCTTGAATCCTGGCTCCAGCCCAGGTGGACCCACATGCTGAACTGGTGTGCTTCCCGAATGCGGTAAGGGCCCCAGTTCAGTTCAAAAAAATAAATAAATAAATAAAAAAGAAAAAAAAAAGGAAGTATGTCTTTCAATGGCTAGAGTTCTTTCATGAATATCATCCATACCACCTCTTAGTAACAGATAATTCACTTGTTACAATACTATTTTCTTTACTATATATACTGCATTGGTATACAAAATTTATATACAAGGTATATTATTCCCAAAGAGTTTTGTTCCCAAATGCTTTCTTCCTACTTATGTTTTCCTCCTAAATTATTTATTTTTATAATTTTATCTGGGCTTATTTCTCTTCTTCACTGATGAATTTAATAAACCCCCAGCCAAATAGTAATAACAGCTACTCTGCTATAAGCCCCCTGCTGTGGCATTAAAGAATACAGTTCAGAAAACCAAATTTTCCTGCTAACCTCCCAATGTTAATTGCTGCATCTATCCTTATCTCCCAAAGTTATGAGCATCAAAGGGAGATATAAAAAATATATAAACTGTGCCTGCTCTAGTATTTCAAAGCCCCTAGATTTCGTCTAAATATTTCTGCTAACACACAGAAGTCATTTTGACTAGAATGCAAACTTTAAGCATATTTTACTCATTATTGCCCAGTCAGTACTTAGTGTGTGTGTGTGTATTAGACCATGGGTTGCATACATTGGCCCATGTGCCAATCCTGCCAATAGCCTGTTTCTGAATTGCTCACTGTTAAAAGTGGGTTTTACATTTTTCTAAGGGTTGTATATATGTATATATATTTTTTTTTTTTTTTAAAGAAGACTATGGGGATGCCAAGATAGCTCAGTAGTTGAGTGCTTGCTTCATAATCGTGAGGTCCATAGTCCAATTCCCAACCTTGATCCATGCAAACTCATATGCTAAACTACTGGGCAAGTGGTAACCACTGGAATGGCACTGTTGCGAAAGTTTTCACATCCCATGTAGGAGGCCCCCAGTTCAGTTCCCGCCCCACATGACCCCACATCCACCTGTGTGGAATGAAACCATGTCACAACTAATGATGTACAACTAGACTGCTCTGGGCCCTCCCCTATTCATTCTCTCTCCCTCTCTCTCTCTCTCTCTCTCTCTGGGCCCTCCCCTATTTGTTCTCGTTCTCTCTCTCTCTCTCTTTCTCTCTCTCTCTCTCTCTCTCTCTCTCACTTTCTCTCAATCAGTAAAATAAATCTTTAAAAAAAGACTATGTGACAGAGATCATAGATGCTCTAAATTTTCCCACCTGGCCCTTCTTAGAAAGATAATATATCTTTAAATATAAGGTATGGAGAGGAAGCTCTAGGAATGGAGAAGGAGAAACACAGATTTATAACAAAAATAATGGAGATCACTGCAAACAGCAAAACTTGCAAAATAACAATTGTACAGAAAAAAAACTGTATAGGCCTTAAATCATCCCTTGACTTCAATTTTCACTGACTTCCAAGAGAAACTAAAGATCTTTCATTTTTAGCATATTTTAGAGAATTTTTTTGTAACTGATCTGTTCTTGAGTTACAGGTGCTCCTAGCAGAACTAAATTTAAAACTTGGGAGCTCACCTCTCTTCTGACTAGCCTAGTTAACATAAATATTAGTCATTAGCAAGGTGTCAGCCACTGGAAGGTGTCAATTCATACTACTGTACCCTAACACACACAGCCTTTCCTTCCACACATCACTAAATAGCTAAGCACTAGCACTTCACATTTTACTCACCTGTTCCCATGTGGCCTTTTATCAAAATTCAATCATTTACATTTTTATCAAAATTTAATCATTTAGAATGCTCCATAAGCCCTGAAATAAAGCTTTGACTATTGAAAATTATTTAACCAAACCACGAAAGTTCCATTCTCAAGTAATACAAAAGAGCAGTGTTAGATCCATTTGTAGCAATGGCTATTAGAAGCACACATGGCGTACCTGAAAATGCTGCTCCATCACTTGGATTTTTCCCTGGTCTGGGCACTTCTTCAGAGCTCGATCTGCATAATGGAATAGGATTTCTACCATCTATAATGAAAAAAGTCTTGTATTAAAATTAAAATATATCTTAGAAGTTCTTCAATATTTAATATATATAATTCTCCTAAATAATACAGAATTAGGCTTTATGATAATAAAAATATACGTAATTTAAAATTTTAGTGGCTTTACTTCCCAATTTTTCTTAACCCCAGCCTAATTTCTTTTAGCCTCAGGGCTAGTATTAATTTGCTAATCCTTCCTAAAAATATCTCTAGATTCTGGACCTTAGTAGTATCTATGTTGCTCAGGAAATGAAATATTAAAGTTAAGCTCTTCAGTAATCCTCTGCTATAAATATTTTCCTAAAGAACACAGAGGCGGGGGGTGGGGGGGGCTGGGATGGCTCAGTGGGTTAGGTGCTCGCTTTGCAGCGCCAGGGACTGGGGATCAAGTCCCGACCCTGGCCCGTGCGGAACCATATGCTGAACTGGGAGCTCCCCCAGTTCAGTTCTCTCTCTGTTTCTGTATCTCTGTATCTCTCTCTCTCTCTCTCTGTCAAAAATACAAATAAATAAATAAAAATATATTTTAAAACATTGCATCTTATAGAAAAAATATTAAAAAAAAAAAGAACACAGAGAGAACATAGAACTCTAAATATTTTAGCAGATACTGAGAAAATCATTCAAGAAACTAAGGAGTGATCAATTTCTATTCATTCTAAATGTTATACTAATTTGGAACATAATTTTTACCAATGCACTTGCACAATACCCTGTTTCCCCAAAAATAAAACAGTGTCTTATACCCTGTTTCCCTGAAAATAAGACAGTGTCTTACCCTGTTTCCCCAAAAATAAGACAGTGTCTTATATTAATTTTTGCTCCCAAAGATGCGCTAGGTCTTATTTTCGGGGGGATGCCTTATACGTATTTCAGCGAGAGGCAAAACTGTAAGTAGGTCTTATTTTAGGGGGATGTCTTACGTTCGGGGAAACACGGTAGAAAGGGAAAGAAAGGAATACAGTAAATGAATTCAACCAAGTCTATACTAGGAAAACAAAGCCACTATTAAATATTAGTATTAATCATATTAATACTAATTAATAGTAATAATAAAATAAGTTCTCTCTACCTCAGGCAAAATGCATGCTTGCATATACTTCTCATATTACCAATCAACTTATAAAAAAATAACAAATGTCAACATCCTATGGGCTATAATTAGGTTCAGAAATAACCCAGATCACAGGCTTCCTCCTCCTTTCTGCCATAAAGAATAAAATAGCTTTTGGGCTATTTTACCACTTTATCATCTTCACGACACAGTGAGCAAGAAAAAAGGTAAGAAAAATAAATTTAGAAAGCATTCAAGATGACCCCAGAGAATCATAATTTGACATTTTTTTTTTTATACATTGCCTCCTTGACTGTGGCCATTTACCTAATCGTGCCCAAAGAGTATTAGCAAATACCCTAAGCAAATCTATACTGTATCCTAGAAAGACCCTATTAAAATACTCACTCTATCTGCAACAACAGCCTTTCTCTTATTGGCATCTCCAGATAATCCTGCAAAGAAGCAAAATCCAACATAAAAACAAAGTTAATCCACATAAATGGAGTGAAACTGTTCCGGTCTTCTATTTATAACCTGTGCTAACAACAGATATCCATAATTATAACAACCCTTGGGTATCAAATGTTGGGTAATATGCCATAATAGGAACACCTCACATCTATTAAACCAAAAAGCAGACCAATGTACTTCCCTTTTATTCCAACAGTAAATTTTCCTTATAAAATAAATTTTAAAAGTGACATTTAAAATTCTATATACTGAATTTATCATTAACCTTTTTCACTGAAATGTATAAGGTCTGATAACATTTTGTTTATAAATGACTTCAATAGTAAGCTAAAAAGCATTCTACAAGTAATTAGTATGATTCATCCTCTCTACTCCAGAAAAATAGTCTACTACCCTAGTATTCTGTTAACTTACCCACTACTGCTTTTGCTTTTCCTTCATGGAAAGACCATGCAAGAGCCAAGGCTTCTGTAACACAATCTTGTTTCAGGAGATGGTCCACTCTCTAAAATGAATAAATGGGAAAAGCTAGATCCTTTCGTCTAATCACAAGTCGTTATTCTTATTCTGAATATCTTCCCAGAAGTTGCTGCTTAGTAGCTACAATTATTATAATAACCGTGTGACTATCTTACTTCCAAGAAAAATAATTTCTTAAAGCACCAGACAGTACAGTAACTGTATAGGCTAGAACACTACACTGGAAGTCACAAGGCCTAGATATGAAAAGAGGAAACAACTACAATATCACAGTAACAGAAACAGCTAGTTTATTATCACATCATTTCACTCCCTCCTCCTTAGTAACAAATCCCAAGTTTATCTGAGACAGCAATATACCAGCTAAAGGACATTTCGAAAACTCCCTTGTAGCCATTTGGGGATGTGACTAAGTTCTAGCCAATGGGAAGTAACTAGAAGTATAGTTTGGTATTTCTAGGGAGTCATCTTAAAAGGCAGGAGCCTGCCCTTCAATTCTCTCTCCTCCTTCCTAGAAGGTAGACTTAACAGTTGGAGCTCCAGCAGCCATACTGAAACATAAAATGACCTTGAACTAGAATCCACACATAAGGATGGTGGAACAGGATAGTATACTGAAGACCATGGAGCTGCCACACTAGCCACTTATTACCTACAGAATGCTTTTATATAAGAGAGAAATCTTGTTGAAGAACCTGTTTTCTAATATATGTAGCCAAAACGAATCCTAATTTATAATCAAGTTTTATCAAATCAAGTACTTAGTCAATGGTTTTAACCTCTGAAATGAAAAAGCTCAAATTCAAATAATCTTTTTCTGCAAAATCAGAACATAAATATTAAGATGCTATCAATTCAAAAGTTCTAACCTATAATTACTTTGCACTCACCTCTCTCCAGCTCCTCAGCATCATCACGTAAACAGACTGGAAAACAAAGAGGAGATTAAAATCACAATCTTTAACAGACTTGTTTGGGAGACACATTTGCCCCAGGACTACATCTCATTTTCCACCTTCTAAGTAAAAACATTTCATACCACAGAAGTATTTACTAACGGGTCTTCAAGGGGCCACATTAGAGAGTAAATCAAGCAAATATTTAAAGGTTAATAATTCTACAGTCTAAGAAGGAGTTAATTCTATGGACAAGGAACAAGGAACACCCAATTTTCCTGTACTAGCTTGGGAATATTTTGAGTTTTCATAAGGAAGAAATATTTTTGCATGTTAAATTAAAAGAAAAACCACAGGAACAAATTGCTATACAAAAAGTTCCTATTCCAGTGATTATATTTAAGTCAAATGCCTCAATGAATTTTAATATATCCTAAACTGATCTAAGCTAAAGGACATCTTAATTACATGATAAATGTACATGATAAGGCAGGCATCTTCCTAGTCATGAAAACATAAATGTGAAGGAAGATTATGAAAGCATATCCCTAAATCAAGAAAATAAGCAACCTATTAGAATCTAAATAAAAGTATGTCTTAAAATGAGAAGATAAATTAATTAGCTAAAAATCATGAGTATCTAACCCCTAAAAGTTTTAGGTTATGCTGTTCAATATTCACTTTGTGATGCACTGCCCTCAGCAACCGCCTTTGGCCCCAACTATCCTGACACAAACAAATGCCAAGTCACAGAGTGAAAGAGCTTACTTTGGTCCCCAAATAAAAGATCTGACCACCATAGCTACTAATCGATTGATAGCAAGCCTTCTCTCCAACCAAAGCCTGTAAAAAAGGTAAAGATTACAGAATTAAAAGTCTCAACAAGTTTTAAAGAATGTCCATTATATAGACAACATTTTAGGTCAATACCCCTTAAGTAGGTGAGAAAAAAATGTCAATCAAGTGCCAGTCTGTCAGTGGAAGCAGCAGAAAGGACAAAGTGCAAAATGTAACTCTGCTTATACTTTTATATGGTCTTTTTATTTTTCAGAATAATGCAGAAAATGGAGAAATATACCAACTTTTAAATCTAAAGAAAAACTGTTGCAACCTGCCCATTATTGGATGACAGGGCTGTTGGCAAAGAACATGGCTGAATGAGAGTGGCAGCACTAAGTTCTTTGAAATAAATATCAACAAAAAACACAAGAAGAATTAGGAAGACAAAGCAGCATAGTATATGGGAGTCAGCATAGCCCAGCAAAATAGAAGGAAAACCTACTGTCTGATAAATCTGGGTTGCAAACTTTGGTTCTGTCACTTAGGAGGTATGACCTTATATAAGGTACAAACTTCTGACATTGTTTTCACATCTTTGAAAATCATGCACAGTTTCTGTGAGGCTTTAAGTACATAAATATTTATAAATCTCCCAAACATATAGTCAGTAACAGGTAACTATAATAATTTTTCTTAAATTTTCATTATGAAAATTTAAAAATATATACAAGGTAGAGAAAATAATGAACCTCATATATCCATTAACTAGCTTCATCAATTATCAACTCATCACCAATCTTGTCTCATCTAGTCCCACTGACTCCCATGTAACACAGTATAATTTTGAGGTGAATCTCAGATTTTGAATATTTCATTTATAAAAATTCAATATATGCATAATAAATGAGTCTTTTTTAACATAACTACAATTTCATTAACATATTTTTAAAAATTAGCAATCATTCCTCAATATCAAATACCCTATCTGTGTTTGGATTTCAAATTGTCTCATAAATGTCAAATGTTGTTCATGCTTTTATTGCATGTTTTGTTTTTTCTACATTTCATTTGTCTAAATCAAAATCTATACAAGGCAACATACTGAAGCTAGCTAACAGGTCTCTTAAGTTTTTTCAATCTATAGGTTTTGCCTCCACCTCTCTCAGTCCCTTATTTTCCTTGAAGTTTATCTAAGAAGCTGAAACAGCTATTCTATAGCATTTCCTCCTATCTGAATTTTGCTAACTGCATCCTCAAGAAATCCTTAATGTTCCTCTGTCTCCTATATTTTCTCCAGAGAAGTCTAATCAGAATCAATTTTGTGATGGAAAGAGAGCTGACTCTGGGTGGTGAGCACATAATGCAATGTACAGACAATGTAATGTAGAATTGTATACGTGGAACCTTTGTAATTTTTGCCAATCAATGTCACCCCAATAAATTTAACAATTAAAAAAGAAAGAATCAGGAGTTTTGGTTTTGGTTTGGTTTTTGGCAGTACTACTTTAAATATGTTACCTGTAAGATTTTGGTGGATGCCCTTAATTAGTAGGTTGGAGAAGTTCCCTTTATTTCTAGTTTGCTAAGAGTTTTATCTGGACTGGATGTTAAATTTTATCAAATGCTTTTCCTGTATCTTTTGAGGTACTTTTTTCTTTTGTCATTAACTAATATGGTGAATTACATTGATTTTTGAATATAAGGTAGCCTTGCATGCTTTGGGTAAACACCATTTGATCATATTACTCTTTTCATTCATTGCTGGTTTCTATTTGCTAATATATTATGAATTTTTGCTTTCATACTTATGAGGATATAGATCCACAGTGTTCTTTATTAATGTCTTTGTCTGTTTTGTTTTGTTTTTTTAATCAGAGACAAGCTAATCTCACAAAAAAAAGTTATATACTCCTTTTCCCTCTACTTTAAAAAAGATTTTTGAGTAAAACTGGTGTTCTTTTTTCCCTTAAACATGATAGACTTAACTAGTGAAGCTATCTGGACCTGCAGTTCCTTTGTAGAAAATTTATTTATTTAATTAATGAAAAGCTGCTTAGATTTTTTCTTTCTTTCTTTCTTTCTTTTTTTGTTAAATTTATTGGGGTGGCATTAATTGATATCAATTACATTGTTTCCAGGCACACAATTCTGTATTACATTGTCTATACATCACATTATGTGCTCACCACCCAGAATCCATTTCTTCTTGAGTCTCTTTGGTAATCTGTGCCTTCAAAAAAAAATTTCTATTTCATGTAAAATTGCTGAAATTATTAGCATAAAGTTACTCATATTACCCTTTTAATATCTATAGGGTCTATAGTGATATTACTGCTCTCAATCCTGAGATTAGTAACTGTGTTGTCTCTCCCACTTTTTCTTGATTAGTCTCACTAGAGATTTATCAACTTTATCTTTTAAAGAAGCAATGTTTAATTTCTTTGATTTTTTCTGCTTGTCCATTTTATATTTAATAGATTTGTGTTCATCTTTACTATTTCTTTCTTTCATCTATACTTCTGCTCTTCTTGTTCTATTTCATTAACATAGATGGGATCATTTGAGGTCTTCCTTAATTTCTACTGTACTTAATACTATATACATTACCTTCAAAAAAACTACTTTAATTGTAGAGATTTTGATATGTTGTAATTTCATTTAGTTCAAAATACACTGTAATTTCCTTTGAGATTTTTTTCATTGACATGTGCATTATTTATAGAAGTGTTAATCTCCAATTGTATTAGTTTTCTCCAGATTTACCCTGATGATTTCTTCAGCAATTTCTTGATGTTTGTTTTGTGGCCAAGCATATATACGTAACCTATATTGGTGGATGCTCCTATGCACTTGAAAAGAGCCTGTACGTTGCTTTTGTTGGATGGAGTATTCTATAAATGTCAGTTACGTCAAGTTGGTCAATGGTGTTTTGTTAAGTCTTCTATACACTTAATGATTTTCTGTCTACTAATCCAATTAATTACTGAGAGGAATTTTGAAATTTCCAAACTATAATTGTGAACTTCTCTTTTTCTCCTTTTAGTTTATGAGTATTTGCTTCATATATTTTGAAGGTCTGTTATTAAGTGATTAAAACTTTAAGATTGTTATGTCTTCTTGATGAATTAACCCCTTTTATCAATTTAAAATTTCTCTTAATCTCTGACAATATTCCCTACTCTGAAATCTACTTAGCCTGATATTAATATAGCCATCTGATTAGTGTTTGCATGGTATCTTTTTCCATTTTCTCTTTCTTTCTTCCTTTCTTTCTTTCTCCCTTCCTTTCTTCCTTTCTTTCCTTTCTTTCTTTCTTTTTCTTTCTTCCTTTCCCTTTTAAGATTTTTGTTTGTTTGTCTGAGAGAACATGAGAAAGAGAGAGAAGGGGGAAGAGCTCAGAGCAGTCTCCATAGTTGTACATCATTAGTTGTGACATAGTTTCATTCCAATCAGGTGGATGTGGGGCCACATAGTATAGGAACAGAACTAAATGCTTACAAATATACCCACAACCACATAAACCTACTAGCTTTTAAAGAAACACCTCAAGATGTAAAGATAATGTCTCAGAATTTCTATTTCTAAAACATAACAACAAAATACCAAGTTTATCAAATCAACACTAAGATGATGGGTTATCCTTACCAGTGCCTGGCTAACATTTCCTCCTGTGGCGAGTGATTTGAAGTGGCTGCTATTGTAGACCAACTGAACTTCTGAGATCTCCACTGTTTCCAATTCCTCTTGGGTTTGCCGATCAATCACATGCAACTTCTCTACACTGTCCAAGAGGACAACTGTGCGGGAGTTTATCCACTGTAATTCAAGCATACAACCAAACAAATGTGAGATACAGCCCACACCATCATTCTGGACAAGAACAAAGACTGGTCTCTCAGTTAAAATTACATTGAGGACTTTATCCATTTACTAACTTGATAACACAATTACAGCAAGAACTACTCAGTGAACAGCCCAGAGAACAATAGGTATATAACATAGTATTGAGTTTGACAGTGCTAAAATAATACTTTCATAGTCTAAAAGAAGACTAAGGTCTTTAACAGATATATTATAGGATATAATGGCTTTTATAAACATTTTTTAAAAGGTGCATTGGCACAAATGACTTAAGCAAAGTTACCAACTTTGCATTTCTGGTTTTTAATGACATTAATAAAACATAAAGGGCAAATTAAATCTCATAAGCCTAGGTGGTCAGAGGATGATTGCTAGCATTTAATACATATTTTTAAATAGAAACTATTTAAAATACATATTTCCTTCAAAAACCTCGCTAAAAATTATTAGGAGAGTTCTTTGCTCTATTTCTCTCTATCTTGTGAATTTTACTTACGTAATAAGTACTACTATAATTTTAAAATTAACTAAATAATGTTAAAAATCTTCTGAAGGATGTCATTTTGATAAATTTCTTAGGTTATATATGAGATTTATTTTCAAAATATATATTTTTAAATCTCTATCTCTTCCAAGAAATAAAGTTTTAAAATTTGCTCAATTAGAAGGAACAAAATACTTCCTGTGCACTTTATCTCTCTGGTATTCACGTTGGTTTACTTAATGATCTATCAGGTTGTCAGAGATTATTTGCATAACACCATATGAATGACAACCAAGTTGAAAATGGATCAATTTTCTTTTGACACATGCTAAAGATATACTCTGTCACTGTGCAGTGGCTACTATAAAGGGTTTTGTTTTTCTGGTATTTTTCAAACAAACAAACAACTATCATTCAGAAAATAGAGTTTGATACTCAAATCTTTTACAAAGAGCTTCTATAAGGTACTTTCTCTTGATTACTTTACTTTGAAAAACAAAATATCATTTAGGAAAGATACATTATTTATTAGCTTTATACAACTTCAATTAGTGATAGTTTTTTAATGCTTTCAAAGATTAAACAGAGAGAATGACAGAGAAAGAATGTTAGCAGTTTAGCAATTATTCCTGAGATTAGACCCTCAGAATTACAAATACTGACATTGCTGTAAACAAGCCTTTTAACGGTATTTACAGAGTGATGCAATTAGTGGTCACATTATGGATAAGCCACAAGCCAAATGAAAATAATGACTGGTAAAGTTAGGAGGATGGCTACTTGTGGTTGGGGCAAAATTTTCCAAGAAAAGAATCATATTCTGATTTAGAAAGTACAGTATCTCAAACATCTTAAATGGAAGTGATAATGAAAACTTCTAAAAAACTGTGCTAGATGATTCAACAAAGGGTCCTGGTGATGACAAAGACATTGATATCTTATATGCATGAGAAGAGGTAGAACAAAATTATTTCGTGAAATGTGTATAAGAAAAAGCATTATTTTTAAGTCAACAGTCTATATGTGAGATTAAAAGGCAATGTACAACTAAACTTATAAATCATATATTATAAAAAAAGATCTATTTCATCTATAATCCTAAAAAGTTGCATGTTATTAAATCAGGGGTAAAAACTGTATTTTAGACATTTTATTGAAAAAAATGAGGCACCGTCTGATGTTTAGGGTTGCCTATATTTATGCATATACAGAATGTTGGCTGGATACCAGATATAGATTGGTGCTAAAAGCAGTAATGATAGAAACCCAGAAATATTATAATTACACTCTTGCAAAAGAACACATTATTTGAAAAATAAAAAAATTGACACAAAAATAAATAATCCTTTTTTATTCTTAAGCAAAAATTTGCTTAGGACTGAGATGTTTGGCAGAGCGAGAACTCTGCAAAGTTTTTAGCCACAAGAGAAAAATAGGTTACATAAGTTCCTGAACCAATTAAAATAAACTCAAAAAGATAAAAAGGTGTTTATAAAGAAAGCCAGACAATGATCCTGAAGAAATCCACCTAAATTCTTCTGAACTCCCCTTGGAGTTAGTCAGGACATTAAAGGAAACTTTTGCCAATGCTGTCAGTGTTCAGCAGGACATAAGGCTGAAAGACAACAAAAATAATGTAGCATCACACCAAACTCAGACTGTATTCAGTGTAAGCATGACTTCACTTCTCTCCATTATTTTATATAATCCTAAAGGTCATGGTTCATGGCAGAAATCCTGGTAGCTATAATACACCATGGACTCAAAACAATTATGTGAAATAAATGGGGATACTTAACTTGAATAATACTCACAGTAAAGTTGATGAGGTCATAGTATAGGTGAAGATGCTTTTGCTTAGTAACATGTATTGCTCCAGATTCATCTCTCTTAACCTGTTGATGAAACAAAAACAACCTAAATATCAGCTAGTATTTGAGGAACTTTTTTACATACTTAATTATACTCAACCTAGAAAGTGATTTTCCATTCAGACTATGGATAAGCCAAAAGTATTGATAATTAAAGAAACTACTACAAAGTCACAGAAATCACACCATGATTTCTACCAAAATCCAAGGCATATCTGGTCAGCAATCTCATTGTCAGTATTAGCAAACGCTGTAGTATAATATTCATTCTATCATAATTCAGAACAACCTACCTTTGATACATCAATCACTGTATTTAGCTCGAGTGAAGCATAAAATGAGATTGGTGGCATGGTATGAAAAAGTTAAACAGAAGTTCATTAAAAGGAAAAAATAACTGCCACAGTGACAAAATTTAGACTTTTCTGACATATAATACTATTATGGTTCAAACAACAAAAATTCCCCCAAAGAACCTCAAGTGTCAATATTTTATTTACATATGATACACATACACTCTATTATCTTCATTCATACATATAATTTGCTTTCTCCATTTCCGCTCCAAGGTGATAGAGCACTGAAGAGAGAGACACAGCACAATGTACACCTGACCCACGAGAAATTCATGACATTCAATTCAACCTGAGTTTTCTAGTACACTCCCCACAGCAGTGTTTAGATGGCTTGCCTTCTCTTGACATTACTCTTCTAGGCTCATCACTTGCAGTATTGACCTCACCAGACACCTTAACAAATAACTGACACCACTTAATGCGGGCGCTTCATGTACTCCTCTTTTACTTCACTAAGTCACTTTCCCTGTAAGAAAGAGTGCTCTGGGAAAAGGACCATAGACGGGATCTAGAGCCATGGGCTTACAAATAAATTCCACTACTATAGCTGTGTGACCAAGAGAAAATCACTTATTCTTTCTCAGTTTTGTCATTTGTAGAATGAAAATAGGACAGCACTCAATTATCTGCATACGAGTATACACTCTAAATTGTACCCGCTCCATCACTGTTTATTATTACCCCTACCTCGATAGCATATTCAATCATTCCCTTTTAAGGGCCCTTTTTCTCTGACTATTGAACACAGTCTGACTTTTTCATTTTCAAATAAAAAACAAAACACCTTCTCTTTATTTACTGCTCACAGATGTTTGACCATTATCTTCCCTCTTGCAATCAAATACTATATTATGATTGTGTGAGTCTCTTATTCTAGATACCCACTTCTTTAACAAGGTTCTACAATCTAGCTATACCTCTATTCCATTGATGACTTGTCCTCTGACGTTTCTAATTAATTAATTCCTCCACATGCAGTGGTCTTCTTTCTTGATGTTTCTTTGGTATTGGTATTACCCTGCAATTGATAATGCCCTAAAACTTCTTCTTCTTTGTCTTCTGTGTGATGCCATACTGTCCTATTTCCCCTCCTACCACTACATGCCTTTATAGAAACTTCCTTTTCTACTGTCTTTTCTTGTTTCTCTCCATTATGTGAGTTTCCACCAATGTAAATATGTGTGCTCTAGCTTTTGATTTTCACAGCTTCTACTATCTTTCCTATCCTGGAATTCCCATTTGCACTCTAGACCTGGAATGCCATATGCCCAGAGGACATTCCTTGATGAAACACTTGAGAGTCCCACCTTTACTTCCAACTCAGCACATCAAACCCTCCCTAATCTAATCTTTGAATATTACATGCTTCTAAAATGCAAAGACAAAAATGCAATGCTTTGTTCATGTCCTTCAGTCCCCAGATCCAATATGAGAAGCCTTGTTTTTCCTTCAAAATGTCATCCCTACACGTAACTCTCACTACTACCAAACAACCATCCTTATCTAAAGACTGCATACCTGTGTTATTACAAGAACAAAACTTTCCATTTTCTTCCTATCTCCTATAATCTATTCTTTTTGCTATTTCTACTGATCTTCCTAAAATATCCCTTTAATTACATCATTATCACTTTAATTACCCAAGAACCTGTGATGGTTCCCCATTACCAACTTAGGCCAAATATATGTAATCTAGATATCTAGATCAGGGGTAGGCAAACTTTTTCTGTAGAAAGCCACACTGTAAATATTTTAGGTTCTGCAGATCATACAGTCTCTATCACAACTACTCAACTCTGCCACTGTAGTGCAAAAGCAGCCATAAATAATACATAACTGAATGGGTATGACTGCGTTCCAATAAAATGAGCAGCCAGCCAGATTTGGCTGACAAGTCATAATTTGCCAACCCCTAATTAGATCCATGCCATATGTTCAACTTTATTTTCCACAACAGGTTTCTCCCTGCCATTAATTCTATAAACATCTATTAAACACCTCCTATTTATAAGAAATGTCCTAGTGCTGAAATATAGCAGTAGAGTTGTTCTTTAGACTTATGAAGCTTTCAGTCTAGTGAGGAAGAAAAATATTAGAGAAGTTACTTTAAAAGTACTGAGTATTAGGGGATGTCGGGATGGCTCAGCGAATTGAGCTCTCCCTTTGCAGCCCTGGGGTCCAAGGATCAAATCTCAGCCTGAGTGGACCTATATGCTGAACTGGGGTGCATCCCAAGTTTAGTTCTTGCTGGGGCCCATGCAGGAGGCCCCAGGCCCGGTTCCTGCCCTGTGCATTCCTGAGCAGCCCTGTGCCCACCTGTGGAGTGAAACTATATAGGAAAAAGAAATAATGTACAAATGGGCACAGCTCTGGGTCTACCCCTTCTCTCTGTCTCTCTCTGTCTCTGTTAAAAAAAAGAAGAAGTACTGAATATTATCAAAGGAGAAAATTTTACAAGTGTGTGTAGCAAGAAACACGAACTTAGTTCAGGAAGCCAGGGTAGGCAGTATTAATCATAAGCTAGGATAAATAGAAGAGAGCACAGAGTTTTCCTGGCAGAGGTGACAGCATATGTAAATACACTGAAGCCAGAGACTAGTTAGGAAGCTACTCCAGTGCCTAGGCTTAAAATGCCAGTGGTTTAGGCTAGGGGAGTAGCAATGTCAATAGGATGTGATTATGGAGCAAAAATGAGGGAAGAAGGGTAACTAGAAGCCACTCCTAAATTTCTGGCTGGAGAAACTGTAATAAGAAACCCAAGATTACATAAGCACATCCTTACCTCTATACCTTCAGTTCATGTTATATCCCTCAATCTGCTATCCACTCCTCCTATAGTGTTATATTTGCAATATATCCTTCATAAAATCTTGCCATGGCCTCTCTAGTCCATACAAATCTCTTCATACTTGAAGTTATATCAACTTTTAATTCTTATCACATAACTGAATCCTTAAACTGTTCTCCCTAGTAGTAATGAGCATATTACTTTTGCCTTTCAAACAATGTTTTAAGGCTTAAGCTATGTAAAAGAAGAAACTATGTTTTATGATTCCTTCAGTTGCTTCTTGTGTCCATCACAGCATAGAGAACACAGTAGGTATTCGATAATACTTGCTATTTAATGAATATACTACAGGTAGATAGGTAAGCCATTAACCCTCTTAGTGCTACCTTCTGCCAACTAGCAAGAAATGCAAGGGGGGGGGGGGGCCGGGATGGCTCAGCAGGTTAAGCGCTGGCTTTGAAGCCCTGGAGGACCGAGGATTGAATCCGGGCTCTGGCCCAGGCGGACCCACATGCTGAACTGGGGTGTGCCCCTAGTTCAGTTAAAAAAATAAAAAAATAAAAATAAAAAAAAGAAATGCGAAGGGTAATTTAATGGTCTACGTATGAGCCAATATATCGGCCCGCTGCATTTTTTGCCCAAGATGCAAAAGCCGATATATTGGCCCATCGCACTAAAAGGATTAATATAGACATATGTACATTCATATATTTAAACATACAGATACACCATTAATTTTTTGTTAGTCAAAGGAGATGGAACTGAGAAATTCACCATGAAAGGGCATGGAGTAGAGGATGATCAGCTGTTTTCCATGTTAACCTTAAATTAAAATTAAATAGGTCACTTTCTCTCCAAAGAATTATGATATATTTCTTTGACACAACATTAAATTACTAGTGAAGAAGAAAAAAATCATGATAAAGGATTTTATAACAGCTCTAGCATTGTATTAGGACTTACCAGAAGAAAATGAACAACATCTCCTCTGCAGAAGGCAAGCATGGGATTCACATAATTATGCACTGCCACAAAGTGCCAGGCCAGCAAGGGAACACTGGATGGATCCATCTTTAAAAAAAAAAAAAAGTCATTGCAGTTCACAGACAGAAGGACAAAGAAAGAACCCTAATTAAAAACATCATCTCACTACTATTATTTGATAAAAATTCTTCCAATTTCTCATTAAAATGGCTATGAAGCAGGGACTGACTGGCAAGTGTCATGAGGGAACTTTCTGGGTTGATGGTAATGTTCCATATTTTGAAAGAGGTTTGGGTCACAAAAGTATATACATCTGTCAAAGTTCAGCGAAGGTACATTCAAGATCTGTGCATTTCACTGCATGTAAATTTAACAACAAAGGAAAGGCTTAAATAACTATTGAACTCTAACTAATCATATGCATGCTAAATATTTAGGAAAAAGAGTACAGATTTCTGCAATTTAATTGGAAATACACATACACACACACACAAACCATAATATTGTGGGTGGACAGAGAGATGGGTAGGTATACAATACAGTAAAATGTTAATGGCAGAATTACATGTCAGGTATACAGATATTTAATGTAAAATTCTTTCAACTTCTCTATTTGTTTGAAAATGTTTATAATAAACTGTTGGAAAAAATACCAGTAAAAATCTACAAAAAGATACATTTACATACCATCATGATAAACCTCAATTAGTCAACAAAGCTAACCTAAGAAACATTAATGGCAATCTAAATCAGCTTTGCTAGGCTTTCCCTAGGACTCAAAGATACACAGAGTACCAACATTAGAGTGACCTCCCTCAGTATAGGAGCTGTGTCTGAACTAGTCTTAGTTTTGTACCATCATTCTCCATCCCATTCCATCAATACTTCTTCTCATATAAGGGCTGTCTGGAAAAAAGTCCAGCCATAATCAATAGAACAATAAGTTACGTGGCTGGATACTTTCCAGACAGCCCTTGTAAGTCTACTGGAAGACCACAACTCTATGAAAACACCAAAACAGGGGGGGAAAAGGGAAACTGAAGTGTGCATAAATACATTCTAGAAAGTATCACCCCCAAAGTAAAATACCAGAAAGAGTATGTAGTAGCAATTTAGGCTGGATACTGTGGTGGAGTGTTCAGCATCTTAGAAGAAGCTGTTTATAACAGAAAAATATAGCAATAAAGGTAGAAAAGTATGGATCTCATGATCCCCAGAACACTGCTTTAGTCACCAGCTTAGGCTGCTTTGGTCACATTATGGTAAGTCCAGGAAATGATTTTTGGGGCACTGACTTCCATGCTGCCTACTTTTCTGACAATCTCACAGAATTCACCACTTCCAAACTATTTTCTCCAACCTCCTGACCTGGTCCTTTTGCCAATAAGATGGAAAGGCTTACTTACCCGTCCATAGGGAAAAGTCATCCACACTTTCAAGGATGGTTTCAATCCAATGACCAGTATCTTTAGAAAAAAAAAAAAGTTTTTAATATTCTATAATTTTCAAACTTTTGGCACGCAAAGCCTCCAAAGGTTCTGAGTTTCATCTTCTAAATACACCTACCTTGGTTAAGGAAGCCATGGCCAATAAGGAAAACTGTGTGATAGGATGATCTTTCAAGTCAGGCTTTGAATGGAGAGGCTCAATACAGCACACTTCACCCTTGGAACCACTGAACAGGCACCTAGATTCACATGTTCTCACTCCCATCACTCTCCTGAAAATGTAACCAAAAAATTCAGATTGATTAGAAATGATCCGAGACACTATCAGCTATCTCTAGCTTGGACTACTACACTAGCCTCCTAACTCTCACTCTTGCCCCCAATAAACCAAACTTCACATCACATCAGCATGGTCTGTTAATGTATAGGTCAGATTTATTATCCTTCTAAAACACTCCAATGGCTTGCCAGTGTGCATAAAATGAAATTCAAATATTTTACCATGTTTTAAAAGGCCCTCTATAATCTGCCTGCAGCCTTCACCCCTTTCCGAATGCTGTTGTTCTGAAAAAAGTCACACTGCATCCACACCTGCCTTCTTTCCGTTGCTCTAGCAGGCAAAGTTTGTGCCCACTTCTGAGCCTTTGTGCTCCAATGTCTCTCTGCCTGGAACATTTCTTCTTCCAGATTTTTGCATTTGTTAACCACATTGTCACTCAGGTTTTTGCTCAAATGTCACCTTCTGAGAGGGACTTCCCAGAATCATCCTCAAGTGCACTTCAGCACACTGACCGGTCTTATTTTCTTCACAGTACTCACAACTATTGAAATTGTTTCATTTGTGTGTTGGCTTATTGTCTGTCTCCCTACTTCCACCCCAACTAAAATGTAAGTTCTATTACAGTAGCAACCTTGTCTGATTTACAGCTATACTTACGTGCCTAAAACAATGCCTACACATAGGAAATGCTCAATAAATATTAGTTGAATAAAGAAATAATATTTTTTAAGCAATTAATTTGGGCTGAGCATTGTTAGAAGGTATAAGAAATACAAGAAACAAACACTGTCCTTCTTAAATAACTTACGGAAATATTATACACATTAAATTTTATGTTCTACTTTTTTTTTTTTAACTCAGCTTTATGTGTTCTTCCATTTATCTAGACAGTCCTTGCTCTTATTTAAAGAGTAAATAGGGCAATTCTAAAACAATAAAAACCTTTTTACACCTGGCCATTATGGTTTTATATTCAACTGGGCCTGGGGCTTAAACCAAAATTAGTGAAATACTCCAGAATAATGGTTCCCAAGCCTGACAGAGCATATAAATCCCATGGAAAGTAGGAGTTTATAATCCCACTCAGACCTACTAAGGATAGAATTTGGGGGAGACAGGCCTGGAACTCTGTACATTCTGTAAACCTCTCCAGATCATTGTAATGCAGAACCATAATCTATTTTCAATCACATGGGTTTTCCAAACCTCTTTATGTTCAACTTCAAGTCATTAACCAGAGCTAGTCATTTCATTTTTCAACAAATGTCCGTTAGTCTCTTACTTGAATGTCAATTCAAAAACAGAGCCTCCACTGTCGTTACAAATTGCAAGAGTTGGATCATCTGTAAACTAAACAGAGAAAGAATTTATTTTCTTGTAGATTTTTAAACAACCAGTCAAGTGCTGAAGGTCAGAAAAAAAAAAATCATAAAAATTTTTAAACAAATTGATAGCATTTGGAATCACTTTAGCTAGATTTGGCTGATCACTCTAAACACACAAATTTACCCATATTCAGAATAAACATGGCTCAATTATCTTTAAAGGATTGCAGTATTAAAAAGCAAAATCATCATACTCTGGTTTCTCTTCAAATCGCATAAATCTTTCGCCTTTTAAAAAGCAAAATCACCTTTCATCAAGATAAAAAAAAAGTACAAACTATAATTCATAAAAGCCCTAAAGTTCTCTACTTGGGTTCTTATATTACCTTTTCTACTTTGCTATTAAACTGAATAGAAAACATTGGATACATTTGCAGTTACCCAATTTTCAAGAATAAAGACACAATAAAAAGATATTTGGTATCCTCGGGGAATAAACTTGCTTGAATATGTTCTCTGAATAACTGAAGAGTTAATCCACAATATTTAAAATAGCTTAACTTTTTAGTTAACTCTTCCTAAAATGTGCTGCCTCCTTGACCTTCTTCGACTGAGTATACTTCAGATATTATCTAGTACCCTGGAAAACTCAAAATAATAATGTTCACAATGACAGAATGTCCTAAGGGCTTATGAGGCATGGTAAATGTGGATGTTGTAAGATACGAAAGTGAATAACTTAACTTGTATCATTTACAGTGACTAGTGTCCCTAACCCCAATGGTTGATGAAATATCCTAAATGACATGCCTTCATATTATTAGTCAGGGACAATAGAGGTACAGAAGGCTACTGTAAAATTATTCTTCCTTGACCCACACATAGACATAGTAAAGAAGTCCCACACCTTTGCTCTCAAAGCCTACCTGAGCAATTGCCAAAGTGGGAAACATACGAGGGGGAACCCCCGCAAAATCGGAATTACCATTCTTTAATGTGAAAGGGATTATACACTCAGAATTTGTTCCTCCAGGTCAAATAGTCAACCAAAGTTTTTGTCTGGAAGTTTTGAGAAGGTTGCATTGTGATTTGTAGAAGAAACGTCTGGAGCTGTGGCAAACACATGACTGGTTCTTCCATCACGACAATGCACCCCTCCACATTGTGGTTCAGTGTTCAGCAGTTTTTGACCAAAAAATGCCATGACCCCATGCCCTACCGACCCTATTCATCCAATCTTGCCCAAGAAACTTTTTTGTTTGTTTGTTTCCCTGGATGAAAAAGAGTCCTCAAAGAGAAACATTTTACCGATGTGGAAGAGGTGAAACAAAAAACAGCAGAGGCACTAAAAGGCATCAAAATCGATGAGTTCAAGAACTGTTTTGGGCAATGGAAAAAAGTGTCTCAATAGGTACACTGCATCAAACAAAGAATATTTAGAAGGTGACTGAAGTTTAAACATGTAAGAATACACAATTGTTTAATAAATTCCATTTTTCGTGCCCCCCTCGAATAACCCAAAGTGTAAGAAAAATAAAAGAACTCATATTTTTATTTATTAATTTTCTACTTCTTATGTATGTACTTTACACTGTTCTTAAATATTAGTACAGTAGTATATTGATATAATTTTTAAATATATGTATATATGTGTATGTAAATATATATCTATATAAAGAATGCAAGTCCAAACTGTTATTGATGGGATGTAGGGTTAAGTTTGGAAAACAATGAATAAGAGCACTGAAGTGTGAAGGGCTGTTGCCAATCTGAGAATTCAGAAGTATTCAATCATATATGAGGGCTGTCCAAAAAAAATCCAGCCACTGTCAATATAATGAGAAAGGTTACATGGCTGTATACTTTCTGGACAGCCCTCATGTGTCTCTTTCTATCCTTTTCTCCAATGTCAGTGTCTGCATACACCACCTTTATTATCATCATTCCCAAGCAACACAATGGCAACTACTACTATGGCTTTAACCTCAACTGCTTTCTTCTTTTCTCTCTGCCTTTGTTGCTTTTATTTCCTATTGTTTCTCTCAAAGATTATTGTTGGTTTTTTTGCTCAAAGATTATGTTTTTTTTCCTGCAGATGGAATTTTTTATAAACACCACCAACTAATTATTCCTTCAACCAAACATTTATTGAGCAGCTACTATGTGTAACACAAAAATAAATGAGAAACAGATTGTTTTTAAAGATCTTTACCTATTTAAGGAGATAAACACAAACAACTATAACATATTAGAAGGTGGCACATGTCAGAGGTCAAGATAAACTGCCATGATGTTCAGAAAGAGAAATTCTCTTTGCTGTTACTTGTGTTGGCTTTCTTCATTGTTACTAAATGCTCCATTGCTGCTTTATTGAAAGACTTTCATGTAACTAACCTAGATACAGACACATAAACTCCAGATGCTTGCAGCCTTTAAAAGGCATATGTATGAATAAGAGAGGTCTGCACAGCTAAGCATCTAAATGTGTACATGATTAAAATCTAGAAAATCTAATTTTAGACTTCCCTCATTATAGTTCTTTATATTTTATGCTTCTGAACATGGGCTTGACAGTATACAAAATCCAACGTTCACATTGTATTTATAAACAAAATCTGTTATCTAAGTTGGTTTATTTTATTCAGGCTTGTAGGGAGAAAGCCAAGACCCAAATCTTAATGTTTTTCCTTTAGAGGCCTGAAAGAAAATAAACCAACAGATTCTTTTCTAAACGTTAACTCAAACCTTGGTTCTTTCATGATTGGTGCCTTGAACCTCAGGTAACTCCCAACAAAGTATAACCAAACACATAATCTCAGTAATAAAACCTTGGTAGACTAAACCAAAAGGTTAAAAAAAGAAAACCTTTTAAAATTTTCACATGAGTTTTCATCAGGGTATTACTGTCTTTGTTGCCAACCTCTCATATAGGATCATGTCAATTTACTCTCTTTGCTACTGTACCTATTAGACTTCAATACAACTTGCAGCTGAATGTTAACATGCTACCCCATCTCTGGTTTTCAATTGGGAAAAGATATTTTTGGGCTAGTAAAATAAAAGACCGTTCATTTTCAATTATTCTGTTTATAAAGAAATTTACTTAAAAATTGATACAAATATATAATAAAAATTAGTAGAAAAAGAAAACAAAGGTATTACCTTAATATGCAATATTGCTGTCCCTGGAGGATGAGCATCTGTTATTGATCTTAGAAGTTTTCCACTGGCCAAATCCCACATAGTGATCTATAAGACAAATGAATGCTTTAGAAAACAAATTTATTGCCTTTTTGAGACATAAGTATCCTGGCTTCTGGCTGAAATAACCTACTGCTGGTCTATAAACATTACAGACAAAAACTATAAAATTAAAACATAACTAAAGGCTGCATGTCCATTAAAGCACAGGACCTTCATTCTATCTCCATCTACCCCTCATCCTGCCTAATCTGCTTTTCCTATTAGATATGAAATGTTTTTATACTGATAGGTAAAAGAAATTTCTTTAATGACTCCATTCCTTAGCACTTATAAAAATTATAGGAAAGACTTATTACCAAACTAACTAGTGATGTATAGAGAAAAACCATTAGTACTTATTGCCAGTTTCAGAAGTGAAAAGAAAAAAAATATCAAAATAGTTTTCCAGGAACACAGTAATAAGAATACACAAAGCAGAACATAGTGTATTTAAAAAGCAGCAATAATTATCTATACTACTGTAAGGAACTAAATTTTGTATAACACCCTGGTTTGTTTATAAAAGCTATTTACTTATACAGGCACGATTTAAGATATTAAAAATCACAGACTCTAAAGGTCAGGGGTTCAAGATGACAGTGTAGGAAGATCCCAAATTCACCTCCTCCCATGGGCACACTAAATCTGCAGCTAGATACAGAATAATTCCCTCTGAAAAAGACCTGAAAACTAGCTGAACAGCTCCTCCACAACAAAGGATAAAGGGGCTACACTGAGATGGGTAAGAGAGGCAGGGATGCAGTCTCACCAGAAACCCTACCCTCAGCACATCAACCCACAATTGAGAGGGATCTCACAAATACAGAGCTTCTCCCTGATAAGTGAGGAATTTGTGCCCCACATCAGATACCCCTACCCTTGGAATCTGTACCAGAGATGAGCCCACAACACCTGGCTTTGAAAACCAAAGGGACTTATGTCCAGGAGACCCAGAGGGCTTTAGGGAACTGAGACTAGGCCCTTAAAGGGCTTGTACACAGACTCACTCACCAGGGACCCAGCACAAAAGCAGAAGTTTGGAAAGCGCATAGACTATATGGGAAGAAGATTCATTTGCTAATCTTAGTGTCTTCTGAAGGAGCATGGACCTGGTGGGACTCTCTCTGGGGATGGAGGCACTGCTGGGCACCATTTTTGTGTGCCTCCTGTACCTCGCTAGCACTGGTGCTGACAGGTGCCATTTTTGCTCTCTCCCTCTGCATTGCTAGTGCCAACAGGTGGGCAGTCATAGCACACTCCTGCTGCCCCACTAAGCCTGGAGGACATGACCCACCCCTACACTCCCCTTCCCCATCACTAAAATTGGGGGGAGTATCCCAGCCCGGTGCTTTTCCACAGCCCCCAAAGCCAGCAGGTGCACCCATGCCTGGCACTCTCTAGTGACAGGCTTTAGCTTTGACACACATCTAGAGGCCATGGAGGAGCTCTCAGGAAACACAGCCAAGGAATGTCATGTTTCTGCTGCATTTCTATATACTAACAATGAATTATCAGAAAAAGAAATTAAGAAAACAATTCCATTTACAACTGCAAAGATAAAATACCTAGGATTAAATTTAACCAAGGAGGTAAAAGACCGGTACATTAAAAACTATAAGACACTGATGAAAGAACTGAAGACACTGCAAATACATGGAAAGATATCCAGAGCTTACAGATTGGAAGAATTAGTATAGTTAAAATGTCCATATTACCCAAAGCAGTCTATAGATGCAATGTAATTCCTATGTACATTCTAATGGCACCTCAGAAAAATAGAACAAAGAATCCTAAGATTGGTATGGAACCATAAAGCCCTGAATAGTCAAAGCAATCCTGAGAAAGAAGAACAAAGCTGGAAGCATCACTCACCCTGATTTCAAACTATATTACAAAGCTATAGTAATCAAAACTATATGGCACGGGCATAAAAACAGACACATAAATCAATGGAACAAAACAGAGTCCAGAAATAATTGATACACAAGGGCTGTTGAGAAATTATCCAGCCATGTAACTGTTCTCATTATATTGACAATGGCTGAATTTTTTCTGGACAACCCTTGTAGATGGTCAATTAATTTATGACAAAGGAAACAATGGGAAAAGGACAGTCTCTTCAATAATTAGTGTTGGGAAAACTGGAGAGCCACAGGCAAAAAGAATGACGCTGGACCACTATCTTACACCATACAAAATATTAACTCAAAATAGATCAGACTTGAATGTAAGACTGAAACCATAAGATTCCTAGAAAAAAACATAGGTAATAAGCTTCTTAACATCAGTCTTGGCAACACATTTTTTAATCTGACTCCAAAAGCAAAAAATAAACAAGTGAGACTATATCAAAGTAAAAAGCTTTTGCATAGCTAAGGAAACCACCATCAAAATGAAAAGGCAACATACTGAATGGAAGAAAAGACTTGCAAGTCATGCATCTAATAAGGGGTTAATATTCAAAATATATAAATAACTCATACAACTCAACAGTAAGAAAAATAAATAAAAGTTAAGATTAAATAATAAGCAGGAGATCTGAATAGCCATTTTTTCCAAAGAAGACATACAGATGGCCAACAGGCCCATGAAAAGATGCTCAACATCACTAATCATCAGGGAAATGCAAATGAAAACCACAATGAGGATATAACCTTACATATGTTAGAATGTCTACAATCAAAAGATAAGAAACAACAAGTGTTGGCGAGGATATAGAGAAACAGAACCCTCAGGCACTGTTGGTGGGAATGTAAATTGGTACAGCCACTATAGTAAAAATATAAATAGCATAAAGGTTCCTCAAAATATTAAAAATAGAACTACCATATGATCCAACAACTGCACTTCTGGGAATTTTCCCAAGAAAATGAAAATACTCACTCAAAAAAATATCTGCACCCCGTGCTCACTGCAGTATTATTTATAATATTAATAGCTAAAATATGGGAACAACCTAAGTGTCCTTCAATGGATAAATAGATAAAAAAGATGGAATGCACACACACACAAAATGGACTGCTATTGAACCATATCATTTGTGACGTGGATGAAACTTGAGGGTATTTATAAGTAAAATAAGTCAGACAAATACCATATGATTTCACTTATACAAAGTATGTACGGGAAGTATCCAGCCACTTAACAGTTCTCGTAATATTGACAATGGCTGGATTTTTTCCGGACAGGCTTCATATGTGCAATCTAAAAACCAAAACAAATGAATAAACAAAACAAACCTCATCAATACAGAGAACAGATTGGTGGTTGTCAGAGGGGAGAAGATGGGGGTGAAATGAGTGCAGTAGGCCAAAAGGTACAAATTTCTAGTTATAAAATAAATAAGTCATGGGGATATAATGTAGAGCATGATGTCTAAAGTCAGTAATATTGTATTACATATTTGAAAGTTGATAAGAGAATAGATCTTAAAAGTTCTCATCAGAAGAAAAAATTTATGTAACTTTTTAAGATGATGAACGAACGATAAGTAGACTTATTGTGGTGATATTTCACAGTACATACAAATATTGAATCATTATATTGTACACCATAAACTAATATGTTATATGAGAATTATACCTCAACTTTTAAAAAATCACATACTCAAACAAGCAATCCAATTAAAAAATGGG
>PVKE010020628.1:15756-27409 GCA_004027555.1 Craseonycteris thonglongyai | reverse complement strand
TACCGATATAGATACCATAGTATATAAGGCATATATGTATGTGCATATATATACATATATACAGAATATGATGCCATTTTTGATGGTTAACATTGATACTTATGAAAGTAGTTTGTTTTTTAAAATTTTTTTAATTTGTGTTTTAATTTCCCTTGACATACAATGTTACATTAGATTCAGGTGTGCAAAACAACATAGTGATTAGACATATATATATCTCACAAAGTGATAATCCCAATAAGACTATCATCTGACAATGTATATAATTATTATAAAATTATTGACTATATTCCCATGCTGTACTTTATTTACGCCCTTGTGACTAATTCCTTCTCAATTATAGTTGATATTCAATATTATTTTTTACTTGATTCAGGTGTACAGCGTAGTGGTTAGGTATGTCTATAATTTATGCAGTGATCCCCTAATAAGTCCAGCGCCCACCTGATACTGCTCATGTGCTTTATACCGACAAGGAAACAGAAGCACAAAGAGGTTAAATAAGTTGGTCGCTGTCGCATGGTGAACAATGGTTCCTGCGGATGTGACCCTGGATGGCTGAATGCCACAGCCAGAGCTCAACGCACAGGTCTGCCACCTTTGCTAATTCTCTTGGCTTACAAGCCTGTTTCTGCCCCCTGACATCAGATTGGGAGGCCATTAAGGACAAGGAACTGTGCTGTACTCATCACTACACTCCCAGTACCTCACACAGCCTGGTGCACTTCAGTCAATACTTGTTGGATTGAATGGATTAAGTTCAGGGGAAATGCTACAAGAGAAGGGCTGGAGTTTGGAATTCATGAGGTTATAGGAGGTGCAACAATTTCTACCACCCCAAGAAAATAGCCTGGCATTTCAAGAAGCAAATTAAAGTCCAAGTGTTTGGTGAACTTCTCACTGTTTGTCTTCCTGGCGAACTGCATTCTTGGCAGCTAGCCAGGGCTGCAGAGCCAAGGCGGTGAGTAAGGAGGCCACTGTAGCTCACCCCGCCTGCCCAGCACGCCCTGGGACCGTCCTCTGGTGTGTCTCTCGGCCAAGAGAACTCCAGAGACAGAAACATGCTTTTGTTCCCACTGGAAGTTTGGGGAATACGGCTGAGACAGAAATCCCAGGTCTTTAAAAGTTCATCTTTTATGTTCGGAACATAAATAAAAACTGGGGACTGTGACAGGAAGGTCTTAGAATTTCCTAATGAGGCGGCACGAACACATCAACTTAAAATAACTAAGACTCGTGAAAGGCTTTAGACATCACAAGGAATAATCATACACAGTATCCTGGTCAATCCACTCAAATCCGATCTCGCCACTTTTACCAAGTGAAAGGAAATGAGTTTTCATTTGGTTGTTGGCTTTTGCCTGTTGTTGTTGCTCTTTTGTTAATTTTTAATGAACCGATATTGAGACTTTTTGTGAAAATGGGGTATTGAGTATACACTTTGTTCCTCTGTTCCAAACAAATATAAGTGACAGAAAAATATACAGGGTCTGAGAGAAGTAATGCCCTGGCAGAAGTAACACCCCTTTTTTATGAGCTGGCAGTCTATACCAAGTCTTTTCTTACAAAATCATGAGCATGTAATTCTGTAACATAACAGGATCACACTCAGGCACACCATATGACATGTGAGGTAAAATGTTCAAATTGCTGTCCATCTCGTGAGAGACAAAGGAAGCCTTACAACATTACGGCGTTACTTCTGCCAGAATATAAATGAATGAATGAATGAATACACATCAATAAGGAAACACTAAATAAATAATAAATTATAAGCAACAATAAAAATAAGCAAGTACTAAATGCATTAAGATAGATAAGCCACAAAAATGATGTACCTTTAAACAAGAAATAAGTTGCTAGAAGAACGTCAGCTTTTCTTTTTCTGCTAGTGTCTTAAACACTGGTGTCACTGGTTGATCAGAACAGAGTAAAGACACTCGTGGGCTAAAGCCTTCCCTTAATTTACAAAGTATAAAACACCGTCAAGTGCACAGTCGCCACAAACTAATCCCTGCATGTGCATATTACAGAAAGGGCTTTCGGAATATGCCTCCACGGAGGTATCAACAGTTAGAGGCTTGAATTACTGGGAAAACAATTCCTACCACTAACAGAAGTGTCAAAAGAAACAACATCCTACTAGGTTGGATACTGAAGGATTTAGTGTGACTAATGGATTGTCAGAATTTCTACACCATCAAGAAAAATGGCAAAGAGCAAAATCTCTGTCCGGTGTGCAGGTGCCTCGTTCATTTTCAGTGTTTCCAGTACATTCACATGAGGCACCACCCTTAACCTTTTCAGACCTCAGTTCTCATGGAGATATATGAATCTTCCCACAGCTTGACAAAACCAGAGTCAGAGGCATCTTAGGGTACACCGTTCCTCCACCTTTTCTGGCTCATGCTCCTCAAAATCATACTTAAAAAAAATCTAGGTTCCATCTACCTTCTGCAAGAAGGCAGTGAGCAGTATACAGTTAAGGAAACTATTATTTGATTCACCTCTATTAAGTTGAATCACTTAAAAACCACAAGAGTAGTATTGCTGATAATATTATTCCTGCTGTTTGTACTGGATTGCATGGTGTCCTCTAATCCCCCAAAATTTCATGTCCACCCAGAACTTCAGAATGTGACCTTATTTGGAAATAGGGCCTTTGACAATGTAATTCGTTAAGGATCTTGAGATGACATTATCCTGGATTTAGGGCCTGAAGTCCAATAACTGATGTCCTTATGAAAGGAGAGGACACAGCGGACTCAGGGGAAAGGCCATAAGAAAATATGGAGGCAGGGATTAGGGTTACGGTATGCTCTCACAGCCAAAGCATCCTAGGTGCTCCCAGGAGCCACCAGAAGCCAGAAGAGGCACAGAAATAGCCTGCCCTGGAGACTTTGAAGGCAGTGTGGCCCTGCTGACACCATTTCAGACCCCAGCCTCCAGAACTGTGAGAGAACAAAATTCTGCGGTAAGCCATCAGTGTGTGATGCTTTATGGTGGCAGGCGTAGGAAACTAAAACACTACTGGTTTGGAAACTAATAATAATTGTATCCTTGGTTGAAAATGGTAAAAGTATCACATGATTGCAAAGCACAAGAATAAGAAAGAATCACTGGGAAGAATATGAGGAAGCAGGAATTCTTGGGAAGCATTAGGAAAACTGAGCTCCACCGCGGCGGTAAACAGCCCCTCTCATCCGTCCTACAGAACATGAAAGTACGTAATTAGGTGAGTAATCAGTGTGTTCTCTCAAATGACTAGTAAAAGTCATTAATTAACACACCCTGAGAAACCTATTCTTGCTGAAAGAGAGGTTGCAAATTGCAGAACTCTATACATATAATAATAATAGGTATTATTAGCACTTTCTGGGGGCTCACATGTTTCAGACACTTCCCCAATGTTGTCTTATCAGCACCCTAAGCATTAGACGCTCTGCTGATGCCCATTTTACAGGTGGCACATGCTGGACTAGAGCTATGAGCACAGGGAATCGTGCCTGGAACATACTAGACAATAGATACTTGGTGAATTAAATGAAACTGAGAATTGCTCCAGGTAACACAGCCAGTAAGCAATGAAACCAGGACTAAAGGATTGGAACCCAGGCAATACGGCTTCAGGAATCATACCAGTATCCCATCCTGTCACTAACAGAAGGCAAATTTGCAAAACAGAGAAAAGGAAATAATTACCCAGTAATCTGCCACTCAGTTGGTCAGCATTAACATTTTCTTGATATTTCCTCCTGGGGCTTTTTTCTCTTTGTGTTACGTTATTTTTCCACAAAGTTAGTTCAAACTTTAGAAACATGTTCTGCTTTTTAAATTTAGCATTGTAGCAAACCATATTTCCAAGTCCTTATAAACTCTTCATAGATAAAACAGCATATATTTTACTGAGAGGTTGTTACATAATTGACTTCAAGTATTCCTTATTGTTGGACATAGGTGATTTCCATTGTTTTTTTCTACTATAAATAGTTCTCTAGTAAATATGTCAGTTCATAAACTTTTAACAATATCTATGATTATTTCTTAGGATAAGTTCTAAAACAGAAAAAAGAAGATAACTCATGGGTCAATTGATATAAAAATTTTAAAGGCTATGGATTACTATAAATTTACTGACAAAGTGTTTTCTAAAAGGAGCATACCAATTTATACTCCCACCAGTAATGTGTTAAAAGTGATAAAGGAATATGGTGGATATTCTATGTACTAAAATATTTACTAACTTCATAAACAATGACTGCTATCTCATTACTGTAACTTGTATTTCTTAGAGGCTGGAATTAAAAACAAAACAAAACATGCCTACATTTGGCCCAGTAGTTTCACTCCTTAAATGCATGTATATGTCCACTAATTCAATCCTAGGGAAATATTAATACCCATGGGAAATGAGTATGTGTCTGCCATAGTTGTTTTGTTCATAGTACCCAAACACTGGAAACAAGTCAAATGTTCATCATCAATATGATGGATAAATCAATAGGCTACATTCATAAAAAGAAACATTACAGAAAAATTTAAGAAAGAATAAATTCCTTGCAACAACATGACTGCCATGCACAGACATTACGTTACATGAAAGAAGTCAAGCACAAAGAAGAAAATACTGTAAACTTCACTTATACTATGTTCAAGGACAGACAAAACTAACCAATAATGATAGAAGTCAGTACAGTGATGGGAGAGGAAAGGGTAGTGGGTTATTGACTGGGAAAGGACATGAAGGAGGCTTCTGGGAGCTGGAGATTTTCTAAATCTTGATCTGGATGGTGGGCAGATGGGTGTATACAGGTATAGAAATTTATTGAGCTTAAAATTAGTTCAGTTTATTGTACAAAGGTTGTACCTACATGGAAAGGTAAAAATTGAGAAAATAAATAACAAAGCATGATTTTTGAAGAAGTACGTAAATATGCAGACCCTCTTGTGAAGGTCTTATAAGGTAAACGGTTCATTGCTCCATTTCATGGGAGTGAGAATGGGCTTTTGGATGATATCATGCTTTGCTGTTCAGGGAGTTAGATAATGAACTCACTGAACTATTTACACATACGTTTGAAGGTTACAGAAAACTGGAATGGTGCCCAAAAGACTTAAAGAGTAAAGAAAGTCATTTTAGCAATTACCATCTGGCAAATCTACAGCGTCAATGATTATTAAAACAACTCTTAAAGGCAAAAAATGACAAGCATAAAAAGAAAAGAAGCATCATAAAAATCTTCAATAACAGGGAATGGCACAGCACTAGGAATCAGAAAAATTACGCTCTATTCCAGGTTCCTCAAGGGATTTCTATAACACCAGGTGTCCCTGATCTTTTGCCCATGTTTTAGTCTCATTTAAGTGTCACCCAACCTTTCTCTCTTCCTTTACAGGCTGGGGTGCTCCAGGGCACCATCTCCGTAGGTAACCGGATAGAATTCCATGATTTTAAGTGTCATCTAAAAGCCACTGCCTCCTAGGTTTACATCTCCTGCTTGACATCTCCATAAGATGGATGGCTGTCTAATAGGCATTTCAAATTTAAGACCTTCATTTTCCATAAACACTCTATTCCCCAAAGCTACCCCTCTCCCAGCTTCGCCACCTCAGGACACTGTACCTGCACACGGCTCAAAGCCTAAATCCCAGAAGTAGAGAAGGATCATACAATAGTAAAAGCCCTTCCCCACTCTTGCGTTTATTCATGGCACTTATCACCACTTTTCATGCCACATGTCAGTATCTTATTATCTGTCTCCCCAAATAAAAATGAAGGCTCCATGAGAGCGGGGGCTTTGTTTTGTTAAGTGCTCTATCATCAGTGCCTAGAACAGGGCTCAGCATGTTATAAGCACCTGGAATATGTCGGTCCAATGAGTGAATGCTATATTGAGCATCATATATTCCTGATTAAAATAATTTCTCATAATAATAGAAAGAATTGTCTTTAGTAGTACTCTCATTTACTCATTGGGTTGTTGGGAGATTGAAATAAGATACATAGTAGAAAATGTCTTTTTGTTTGTTTGTTTGTTTGTTTTTCAATAAAATGGCAGTTTGCTCAGCTGATCTCTGGAGGACAATGGCCTCATCATAGCTCTGACATTGGCATTTGTAGGTGGAAGTCAGAAAGTCTGTATCTAAGCGCTGACTCTGTCCCTGATTAATTAGGAGATCTTAGGTTACTTATATAATCTCTCACTCACAAACGGAAAACAATTAAACCAGTCTCACAAGGTAATAATGCAAATTACTTTAAATGATACAATGCCAATCAAGTACAAGCTCCTCAAAAATAAAAGCAGGTATTTGCATTTATGCAAATTATGTCATTGATCATTATGCTTTTGTGAGGGGTAAAGTATAATTTTTAAACAATATCCTTCTTTATATAATACTTATTTCTTCTCATTATAAATACATACTTACTGTAAAATTTGTGAACTGTCCATAGAAATATTTTCAAAATGAAAGTTACAAGAAATAACCACTGCTAGCATTTTGATCATTTTTCAACTCTGTTTAACACATATATTTGCTTGCCTGGTATTTTATCCTGTCCTTACGTTAATAATGTTACCCAAATTCTTGAAGAGCATGACTTATAAAAGTTCTACTTCTTTCTTCTGAGCTCTTATTGCTGGTCTAGTGCATTGATTTACGTGTTTACAACTACGATAATATTGTTAATAAAATTTTTGTAATTATCTCCATGGGTGAAATGCCCAAATGGAATTAATGGATAAAACTGAATTAAAACCACTGAAGCTTCTGATGTTTTTCGCTAAATTTTCATCCCCCCAAAATAATTGCACTTATTTACATTAAAATCAGTAGTGTATAATTGCCTATTTCCTCACATCATCATGAAATATTGAATTGCAATGTGGAAAAGAAAAATGTCCAAATATCATTGTGGGGAACCAAAAAGGTCTCATTATTATTTTTGTTTTATAATATTTAATAGTATATTTTTAATATAAAGTTTAATAATGACATTATATTTACAAAATGTGTACTATTATATTTCTTGTTTTAAAATAATTCTTCATCTTAAATATGTCACATGTATGTATCTAAAATGTTTATTTTTCAAGTACAGTTGACATTCAGTACTATATTAGTGTCAGGTGTATAGCATAATGGTTAGACATTTATTCTACTTATGAAGTGATCCCCTCAATAAGTCCAGTACCCACCTGACACCATAAATAGTTAATATAATATTATTGACTGTAATCCCTAGGCTGCACTTCACATCCCCATGACTTTTTTGTGACTACCAATTGTACTTGTTCATCCCTTCCCCTTTCTCACCCAGCCCCCCGCCACATTCTGTTTGGCAGCCACCAGTTTTTTCTTTGTATCTACTGGTTTGTTTCTGTTTTGTTTGTTCATTTATTTTGGTTTTTAGATTCCACATATAAGTTAAATCATATGGTATTTTTTTTCTCTATCTGATTTACAAGGGCTGTCCCGATAAAATCCAGCCATAAATGTCTCTATTTTGCATATGAGTAGTACATAGCTGGTTACTTTCCAGACAGCCCTCGTATTCACTTAGCATAATACACTCTAGGTCCAAATGTGTACTATTACATTTTTGTTTTAAAATGAAAACTTTAAATTCTACCATCCAATAATAGTAATTGTCAACCCTTGCTGAGTACAATTCCAGACATCTCTCTACAAATAGAAAGACGTAGGGCAGGCAGGTAATTAGACAAGGAAGGAGGGAAGGAAGAAGGGTGAAATAAAGTTTTATTGGAAGTACAGTCAATTCTCTTTATTTGTGGATCTGTATTTACAGATTCACCTACATGCTATATTGTGATCATTTCATAATATATAGAAATGTCTAATCATTATATTGTGTACCTGAAACTAATATATGTTGATTATAGAAATTCAAAAATAGTAATTTACTTGAAATCCCCAAATCAATTCTCACAGTGCTTTGTCACTTACTGAGAGGCAGAGTGGCAAGAAATTGGAGTCACCAACTTGCTTGTTCCCAGCTGAGGTCAAACAAGTCAATGAATGCTCTGCCTTCCTATCTCAGAGCAAATAACGGTAACTGTCCTTTCTGTTGTCTATTTATCGCCAGGTGTTTTGCATGGCCCCCACAGATAGTGCTGGGGGTGCTTTCCAGTATTCCTGAGTGTAAGAAGGCTATATGATGTGCCTGAGGAAGAAAGTACGTGTGAGATGAGCATGTTCAGGCATGAGTTACAGTACTGCTGGTCATGAGTTCGCTCTTAATGATTCAAAAACACGCTGTCTTAAATTAGGCGTCTTTAAACAGAAGCACACTTAAAGCAGTGCTATGTACTGATCAGTTGATGAAAATGTTGTGATGGGTGGGATTACAGGAACCTAGCCCTCCATTTCCCCTAGGAGCAGTGGTTCTGTATTTGCTAATTAAGTTTTCACAATGATTTTGTAGAACATAACCACCGTGGATATTAAGAATCGACTGTGTTTTATAAAACTTAGAAATGAGATTTTTAATGGATCATACTATAAGTGCTATAATTAACAAGAGTATTAAATGTACTTCTCCTTGAATTAACAGTAAAAGTATAAATCATGTAGAATTAAAGGATTTGCTGAAAATTATTCAATTCTCCTCCCAACAAGAAATATCAATTCTTAAGCAACCCCTATAGATTATTCAATCCAAAAGGAAGAAAATGATTTTGAACTAAGAGGTTGGAGTCCTTGTGTTTTTAAAAGTATACCACAACTTGACCATTCACAGGCTCTCTGATAGGAGGGTATCAGAACACTTAAACTTCCCAGCACACAGGTTTTCCCTCTACCTCTCATCTTGAATTCATTAACTTATTATTGCTGTCTATGCCATTTGTATTTGGAACTGTGACCATAAATTCAGCAGGTTCCCAGACTTGAGCTGTTTTGACCTGACTGCAGTTTTTATCAATACTCTGACAGCAGTTTTCTCCATTCCTGAGCTCCAACTTTGCAATGAGGTGGTTTGGTATTATCATTCCTATTATTCTTATTATCACTGATGACTAAAATAGAACTGGATTGTAAGCTTTAGAACAGAAGTATATATCTTTGCAATGCACACATGTAATACCACACACACACATGCACACAGAATACCAAACAACATCACACATAACTAGAAAACCCACCACTGGCCTATCTGCTAGGGCACAGACTGACAGGCCTGGGTAGCAGCAGCTACCACTGTTAGGCAAAACCAACCATCCCAGGAATAATATTTCCAAGTCCAGGGGCCACACTGCATGACATACAGTGACTGTCTGAAGCTGACCTAGAAAGAAACAATAGCCTTGCTGTATTTCTTGGATTCTAAGACACACATTTTTTTTCACATTTTAACACTTCTGAAAATGAAGTGTGCCTTAATAATGATGTCATGTCAGAATAACGAAGCCATAGCAGTGGCTTTTGTTTGTTTCTTAGTGATACATGAAAGTAGCGGTGTGTCTTACAATTGATGGCATCTTTCATTTAATGGAATACAGTGGCATAGACCTGGAAAGGCAGCCATGAGGAAAGCTGGAGGACTGTGAGTGACTGGCAGGGAGAGAAGAGGTTTGGGTAATTGGGGCAGAAAATGGCAAAGGTGAGTTAAGTAGGAAGATTCATAGTCATGGACGGGGGAATATTTTAGTTGAAAGACTGTGTGCAAAGGTCACTTGTCCATGGTCATCATCCTCAAATATTTGATGGCTGCCATGTGGAAAGAGAGAACACAGCAGTTGTGTGCAATCCCTCAGAGCAGGATGATGACCAACAGATGGAGTAAATGGTGCCACTTTGGGCTCAATAAAACCAACTATTTAAACATTCTTGTCTTTGAAATAAGTTATAGATGAACTTTCACATGAGGAAATGGCTCTTGGAAGGAGTGGGGAAGAGGCATATTGTTTTAGAAGCATCTCTGCCTCAAACTTGAGATTTGACATATTGTCTTTCAATGTTAATTTCTAAAACTCTGAAGATTTGTGCCACGTTAGCCTCTACTATGAATTTCATATAAATAATCAAAAAGAATGAAGGATAAATGTATAGAAAGATATTAATTGTAGAGTAAGAAAAATTCAATTGCTATCCAGTCATCAGGATATGGTTAAATAAATACAGTGTGATGAAACACATAGCTGTTGAAAATAACCATTATGAAAACCCCATATCATCAAGGAAAACTGCACACGATAAAATACTGAGTGAATAAATTGTGACAAAATATTACACCTTCACTGACTGTATGTAAAAACCATGTCTGTACGTGGACAAGGACTGGATAGGTATCGGCAAAGAAAAACAGGTAATTTTTCGGGTGCTGATATTCTAGGCTAGACTCTAGGTTAGTCTTCTTCACTTTTCACTTTCGATTTGTGTTAGCTGCTTAAGCAATTCCTCTCCTACTGTGAGAGATACAAACTGGGGCCTCTCCAGTATGAAAAATGTGAGCTGTGAGCTCTTGGCGTTCCCTCTCAAAGCCCTTATATTTATAAAGAATAATCTTAAGCTGTTTGGACCTAGTGCACAGACATGCTAGGTATTTAGACTAGGGACTCCATAAAGAAATTACTAACACAATAAGGGCAATGTGAACCAAGAGATTTGGGGAAGCTTTCACAGCTGATGTACACTTAAAGAGGTCACTGTCAAGTGGCAAAAACTAGACCATACATGAATCAATGAAGCCAGCACAATAAATCTGGATGAGCACAAGATGGGGGAGGGGAAGACAAGTAATCCAGACTGTGTGGAAGACAAGGAGAAAAGCTGCACAGGAAGTATAATGACTATGGTTGGTTGTTTTATCTAAATAACAAATGCTCTGTTTTTTAAGTCAAATAAGCTGGTGAATACTAAAAAAAAATAAAAAAAGGCAATTACCTGCCCCATTCTCCATCAAATCGGTGGTTTGACTCCCTAGGGCCAACCTCTTTCAACTATTCTACCTACTTCTCCTAGTAATTATCTCCCTAACTCTAAATAAGATGCCATTTAAGATGCTATGTCTTGTTCTATAAGTTTAAGACCTCATATGTGTATATTGACTTCCTATTATAGAAGTTAAGCACTTGGTTTTCTTAGACCACCCTCTACCTCTTCATTTAATTACATATCAAACATTGAGTTAATCGTTGTTTGTATTATGATGATGTATGTTACAGAACTTAGTCTCATAGAACTTACTGTTTTTCCTTGAGTTAACTCTTTTTTTTTTTACTGTAATTATAATTTTTTTCCCAACTACCCAACAGATCTCTCAAAATCTCTCAATAATTTTTACAATGTTCAACCACAATTTCAAATACTCTATCCCTATCGGCCTCATGCTTCCTCTTCCTCCTCCCAACCACCCTGCATCCTCTCTCCCTTTGACCTCAGCCCTCTGCTCCTGGACCGCAGCTCTCCGTCCTACTAGACAGCATTCACGATGAGCCTTCTTATCACCACCCTCCTCTCCACCAGGCATTAAATTAAGGTGACCAACCGTCCTCCTTTAGGGAGGATAGTCCTCCTTTTGGAAGTTCTGTCCTCCCTCAAAAAGTGTCCTCCTAGATGTCCTCCTTTTCGATATGTAATACTAGATGTCCTCCTTTTCTTTTCTTTTCTTTTTTTTTTTTTTTTTTTT
>PVKE010020628.1:0-15656 GCA_004027555.1 Craseonycteris thonglongyai | reverse complement strand
GTCACCTTAATTAAATGTCCCGCATTGTTAATCCAATTTCTTCCCCTTTCTTGACTGACTCTTCATTTTATAAAGCACTTCTAAGAAAAGATGTGCAGTGGGTAAGATGTTTGGGCCTTTCATGTCTGTATACTCATCTTATACCCACAATCAATAATTTGGCTGAATGTAGAATATTAGGTTGAATATAAGTATCCTTCTGAATTTTGAAAATACTGCTCTTCTGTTCTAGTGTCCAGTGTTGCTATAGCTAAGTTTGAAGCCATTGGGAATTCTGATTACTCTCTCTCTCTCTTTCTCTCACATCTTTATTCGAAGTGTTCTAAAATTTCACAGTGATATGCCTTGGTGTAGAGTCTTCTCACACACAGTGTGCTGATCAATCACGAAACCGGTTAATGTAGAGATTTACATAATTCAGTGAAGAGAGATCTTCCTACATTATTCCTTTGATAATATCATTCTTTCCATTTTCACTATCTTCTCTTTCTCAATCTCCTAATGTATAGATAGATATGGCTTCTACTCTTACCTATTCTTCCTGTTTGGTCATCATTTTCCCTTTTGTTAAGCCACCAAGTTATTCTGCAAAAAATTTATGGGTTTTTAAATTTCTTTTTTGAGGTATGAAGTAAAAACCTTATTCCTCGCCACAAGAGCTCTTTCCCAAGCATCTTTTTGGATCCCATAGATGCAACACATTTTCTTATTATTCTGAAGATATTAGCTGCAAATTTTTTTTTTTTTTAAGTTTCCCTCTGCTACCAACATTGTTGCTCTTTCATTGAGTTCCTTTTCATCATTGGTTCCTATCGGTTTATTTATTTCATTGGTTGGTCAGTTTTTTGGTGTGTTTTCCTCCCTTTCATATAGAAAGCCTTTCTCAAATACCGAGTTATCCTGAATTGTCCTGTTTTTTTTCTTTTTGAAGAGTAAAGCACCAAATGTTTTATCCAAAGCACTGTGAGCATGGGCAGAGACTTAATTGCTGGGTTTTACTTGGGGTTAAAAAAATAAAAAGGCACACCATTCTTATTGAAGGAAAGCTCCATATGTCTGTTTCTGGAAATCTCTTCTCTGTAGCTACTTCATTTCTCCTCAAAAAGATCTTCCAGTCTGCGGCCATAGAAGTTTAAGGAAGGGATACATTTTGTGTGCTGAGGGTCTCCTGTTTTACAGGTTAGCCTTAATCTTCTGCTGTAACCCAATGCCACACTACTTTGCTCTCCTAAGATCTTGGGGTCTCTGGGACCAGAGTGTTGCTATTTTAATTCTCCAAAGGCAAGACAGAAACCAACTTCTGGCTGTGAAGGATTAGAGCAGGACCTAGGGGTCTTGCTGATCCCCCAGTTGCAGCCTGTGTCTCTCAAATGTCCCCCACGGCCTGTGCTCTCCTTGCATTGCTGCTCAGAAGCTCCATGGGTGAGTTGTCTGCAGGCATTTCAGTGGGAACTCTCTCCACTTTGTGGAATTGTTTGCCACGCATGCGTCTGTTTCCCATCTTCAGAAAAGTGGTGGAACCATTCCGTTTATTATTGTCTCTCCTACTACTCTTTTGTCTTTGCAGGTCAGTATCTTTACTCTTCTGCCATCATTTCAAGCGTTTGGGGTAGGGGAAGAGTTACGCTTGTGTGAAAAAATGTGCTCTGATTCACTAGAAGCCAAATGTCACTTTTGCAGAAACACTGGTGTTAGCCAGGGGAAGAGAACAGAAAGAGCAGTCCAGGCAGAGGGCTGCATGGTGGTTTTCCAGAAGACACACTCATCCACACTCCAGGATGAGACCTGCTGCCGGCTCCAGGACAGACATTGATGTAGCATAGCACTCAGTCTCCAAGCTCAAGGTCTGGAAGAATACGGACTTCATCTCTGGTCTCTCAATTAGTAGCTGTGTCTCCATCAGACAAATGTAACCTGTTTGGACCTCCATGTCCTCCTCTGCCCAGTATGGAGAATCACTGGACCTACCCCATAACTTATTGAGCCATTTAAATGAGGGAATGTGTTGTGAAGAGTTTGGCACTATATCTAGCCAACCAGTAAGCACCAAGTAAACATAACCTACCATCATCATCGTCGACATCTATCTACACAAATATGCATTAAGAAGAGAAATTTGACTAAGAAGACTGGCAACAATGAACAGAAAACTATGAAGAATCAGTGATGGAGTTATAAAAGCCTTCTTTGGATTCTGTTTCCCGACAGAAACTAAAGTTACTGGAAGGATTAAACCAGATCCGAGTATGTGTGTAAGGTGCCACTTTGGAACCTATCACATAGGCACTCATTAAGTAGTAGCTATTTTGTTATCATTATTATTGCATGTGATAAGAATAAGATGAAGAAGGCACCTTGGAAGTTCAAAAATGGAAGGCTGAGTAAACTGCCAAGGCTTAAAAACTGGCCTAGAGGTACACTCTTCCATTCCTCTCAATCCATTGTAAAAATGAGGTGCCCGTTGTTTTCTCCCACAGGACCTTGCACTTATCTTAGTGCATCTTGTTACCTGTTCAACTATTTTCCACAAGGGACTATAGCTATTCATGGGAGGGACCCAGTGAGTTTAATTCTCCTCTCTATTCCCAGCTCCTAGTGCAGCATCCAGAACACAGTAGTTTTTGATAATAAATGAAAACTGCTTTTAAATTCTCTAAATAAACATTCTAAAGAGGAAGCAAGATGAGAGGAAGGACAGTAAATGGCTGGTGTGGCAAGTCTTTCATTTCATGCTCAAGGCCTAACAAGCCCCCAAATATTCCACATTCAGCCTCTTTTTTTTTTTTAATAAAATTTCATATTCAAAAACTAGACACACTGAGCAGCACTGAACTAAACCCAATTTGACTCCAACTCTTTTCACAGATCTCCAAGGCTAACGCATTCACGTGAGCCTACCCAGCATTACCAATCCCCTACTTTGTAAAAAGGTTAACAGCCAAGTGTTTCAGCAAAGGCCTGTAACGCTAACTGTATTTCTTTTTACCTCATGCATTTACCATGCTTTTCTTATTAGCTAGACATTTTGTCACAGATTATTACAATGAAG
This sequence comes from Craseonycteris thonglongyai, assembly GCA_004027555.1. Taxonomy (NCBI): domain Eukaryota; kingdom Metazoa; phylum Chordata; class Mammalia; order Chiroptera; family Craseonycteridae; genus Craseonycteris; species Craseonycteris thonglongyai. Next base: position 12,607 of record PVKE010020628.1, on the reverse strand, counting down.
CAATGCTTGTTAAAACAAATGAAAAAAGATGCTTCTGTATGTCTTGAATTTTACCCTCTGTAGACTCGCTGAATTGCAGGATTCTACAATGGTTCCTGTCACTGCAGGGAATGAGTGACTTTTTCTGCACAATACCCAGGGTTCAGAAGCATCCTATGATGAAACCTCATATTTTGACAGTGTGTTTATAGTTCTCAAAGTGCTTGCAAGTGTTTATAGCATTCAGCTCTACTATATAATCCCATGAGACTCATTTCGTTCTTGTAATGGAAAAATGGGGGCTTGGTGAGGTTTGGGTGACTCAAGTCAAGGACACAGAAGGGGGTCGAGAGCACACAGCATGGCAGAAAATAGTTGTATGAGCAGCAGTCTGGAAAGGAGACCAGGTTCTTTTCTTCCTGGCCCTGAGTCTAATATGGTATGCAACCTTAGGCAAGCCACCTAATCATATGGGTCTCAGCTTCCTTATTTAAAAAACCAGGTTAAGCTGAGAAACCATCTGGCTCTAATTCTCTGAAATTATGGAATCTAGCCTGGATTTTCTGAGCTCTTCCCACAGTTCAGTACAAGATAGGTTCTTCTCTGGGATTAAATCTCTTCTATCACTAAAGAACCCAATACACCTTCGTTTCTCAGTTTCCAGTTGCTTCCTTTGAAAGACAGCAAATGGGTTGAGCAGCTGCTATTAACGTTTACCAGGCGCTATATGGGACAGTAATGATGCCAAGGTGAAAAGGCCTGGTGCTTGACCTCAGGGAACTCACTGCCTAGAGGAGCGTGTGAACAGCTACAAAGCTCTATCATGGCTGCGGTAACGGAGGGATGATGTACGAGGTGCCGGGGAAGCATTAAAAATGCCAGCTCAGGTCTGCATTCCTTAAGGGGTGATATTTGTGTTGATACCCGTTAGTGTTCAGGAACAAGACACCGTGGCAATAGGGAATAGCAAGTGCACAGGGAAGAAGGCACGATGCATCCAGAGCTGAAAGGAGAAGTACATACAGCAAGAGACAAGGTTGGCGAAGTGGGATGGGATCCACCCACGAATAACTCCTCTTGTTGACATGGGCTGTCGCTTTTCAGTCTTGCTATTTATGTTCTGCCTGCTCCCAAAAGGATTGGAGGTGGCTCGTTTAAATGAGAACAACAACAAAGCAATTTGGAGTAGCTTAAATATTAATACTAAGGAAATGTACGGGGCTCAGGTAAAGAGAAGCCTGGGGACCAGTTAGATTTGAGGATTTATTGGTTCTGAGATTCCAACTCAGTTTCCCTGGAGCTTTGTGATCATCCTTTCCTACGTGTATTTCCTTCCCTCCAATGTCCTGTGGTTTCCTATTTGGAGACAGGAAGCATCTGACTCAGAGACCTAAGAAACAACCCCTCTTGTCTCTCTGACCTGAGCGAGGTCACATGGCCATTCATGAGTCAGCCCTAGAGCCCACGGACCTGCCAGGTGCTGAGTGTCCTGGGCCTGAACTCCTGAGCCTCGGTGCCAGCACTGATGGGGTTATCACAGGAGATGGCTCACAGCCAGCTCTGGAGCTGAGCAGAGAGCCAGCCTCCCTGAACCACCGGCTATGATGGTAGGGGTGCATCAGTAAGATAGCCCTGGGAGAGCTCACAAAGGGTTGAGAGAGAATAGATATGAGGTCTGTAAACAGCAACAACCACTGAACTTAGAATGCATTAAAAATGATACAAACACTGTGATATATAATACATGATATTATATTTAAAAAAAAATAAGGGTCAGGGGATAATAAAGGTAAAATAGTACGATGAGGACAATAGGAAAATTACTAGAGAGACTCCAAACAATAGAAGTTCCAAACAAATAAAGATAAAATGGTAATTTAGTGTTGGTCTTCTTAGCAACCAAAGCAAAGAAGGAGGAATGATCAGTTAAATGAGTCACAGTGTACTTTGGAAGAGCAAAGCTATTTCTGGCCCAGAGTCCTCAGAGAAAATAATTTCCCCCATGGATCTTCATAAAATGATCACTAAATGGTATTATGGAACTGTCCATAGCATCCCTATAGTATACTCGCACATAACAGCAAGTTTTAGAACATCTGTCAATACCAACACAAATTCAATTTAGGCAGCTCTGAGATATTTAGTCCAAACGGAGGCAACTCTCCAATGCCCTGGAAAACCCAAGGATAAAATCTAGACTCATCAGAGCCATGTTCCTCAAACTGAGATAAAATCAGGATGCCAGGAAATAGAACAGGAGATAAAAAAAAAAAAAAAAAAAGGTCTACCTTCCTGGAGATAGATAAGGAACCATTTTGGTCTGGCTTTCTTTTTGGTGGTAAAGGATTTACAACTTTAATTATATATTTAAATCAGCATGAATATACACAGAATAGAATGAAAATGCACATGTGCTTTGAAGGAAAGCATGAAACCTCACTGGAAGGAATGTCCCACTTGTGTGGACAGCCTTGGGTTTCTATGCCCCAACCCCCAGTGTGGCAATACTGCACCTTCTAGGCTAGGGGTTTGTCCAAGGGAGAGATCTGCAAACCCTTCCCCTGCCTATCCTCCTCTAGCCAACTTGCCGTCACCTCCTACAGGTCCCTGTAGTCACTCCTCACATGTCATTGCAGTTACTCGTTCAGGATCTGCTGTCCCTGAGAGAATAAGAAACTGGCCACCTTGACACTTTCACTCCTGGTACAGTGCCTCGGCCAATGGATACACAAGTTAATGAAATAAAGATGTCTGGTTGTTGTGGGCTGAATTCTCTTCCTAATAAATTCATATGTTGGAGTCCTAACCCCCAGTATATCGGAATGTGAACTCCTTTGGAGACAGTCTTTACTGAGTCAATCAAGATAAAATTAGGTCGATACTGTGGGCCCTAATCCAATATGACTGGTGTCCTTATAAAAAGCAGAAATTTGGACACAGAGATATGCACAGAGAGAAGTCAAGAAGAGAGGCCTACAACAGATACTTCCTCACAGCCCTCAGAAGAAAGCAACCTGCCCACGCCTTGGTCTTGGACTTTTGGCCTCCAGGACTATGAGGTAATACAGTTCTGTTGCTTAAGCCAGTCCATTTACAGTACTTTGTTATAGCAGCTCTAGCAAACAATGATCTTCAGGCGACTGCCCCCACTCCATGAATATGTTTCTTCCAAAAAGGAATTTGATGAAATCAAGTCCTTTGCAGGACAGTGAAGATAGAACTGCCTTCCTCCATAGTCAGGCCCGTGTTGAGAGATTAAGCTGTACTCCCAGAACAAGGGCATTCTTCTCCGTGCCTGCTTCCAAGATTCATGTCTGACAGATTCAACCAGGCCACCGTGTTTATACGTGCGTGTCAATGTGGACTAGCTGTGAGATTTGGGACCAGCTGATTAAGCTCTCTCTGTTCCCTCATCTTAAAGAAGAAATAATATAATAACCTAAATAAAAAAACCAAAGTATGAGTAATGCACATAGAAACTCTTCATAATGGTGCTTCCTACATAACAGGACTCCAAGAATGTGAGTCTTCTTCCTTGCTCTCTTCTCCTCCCTACGAGTGGAATACATATTTCCCCATCAAAGGATGCAGTAGGCTTCTAACTACTTTACAATTTATGGTGTCCTTTTCCTTGAATATTATAATCTGGCAGCCTTCTGCATTAGGCAGAAAATCGAGGAGATGTGTAAGTAACAAGATGACAAATAAGTACCATTTTATTTTGGAAAGAATTAATTATTGTGAACTGAACATCCAAATTGGTATCTCAAAGTTTCCCATTGAAAAGCAATCCCAGTCCACTGAGTTTACTTACAAACTTTGACTCAGTTTTACACTAGAACAAATGTTTTTAATTTCATTATATGCTCCCAAATCATTGTGTGTGTAAACTCAACTGCTATATCTTGCAAATGTGCTTTTTTTCTAGTGCCCTACTCTATGTGATTTTCATTGTTTAATTTATTTTCTTTATTGTTTCTCAGTAGCTGAGTGCTCCTTAAGCCAAGCAGAGAAGACGAAAGGAAGGAAGGAACGGAGGGAGGGAGGGAGGAACAGAGGGAGGGAGGAAAAGAGAAAGAAGGGAAGAAAGAAAGGATGGAGGGAGGAGGGAAGTAGGAAAGTTGTTTGGTAGGAAGGGAGGAGAAAAAGAAAACATTCTCTCACTCAGGGATTTGAGAGCATTTGAGCCCAGTAATCTTTGCCTTTCCAAAGATTAAAGCCAAAGTTAAACCAGAGTACTTTTCCAGAACTAGCAATAGAGAAATTATTTTGATTTAAGTTCATTTGCCATGAAAGGATAGAGGGAAAAGAATCCAGTAGTATTATTTACTCCAAACCCTAAACACTTTTATAAAAATTTCAAAACTCCAGTTTAACAGTCTGTTTCCCTTCATACGACCTAGCAGTAACAATGATTAAACAGGGCCAAACATGCTGTAAAAATTAAAGGACTCGACTGATACATACTTAGCATCATCTGTGGAGAATCCAGGAAGCTGTCATACATTTGGAATTCAGGTGTAAATCATAAAGTGTTCAACAAATTTAAAGTAAGAGAAGGCAAGGCAGGGTTGCCCCAGGCAAGGGTGATTAGGGCTGGGAACAGTGCTAGTTTGACATCTTCACAACAAACGAGGAAGCAGGCAAAGCACAAAAATTGGTCACAAGCCTACATAATTCCAGCAGCCGTTGTTTTTTGTAGAGGCACAGAGTATTAAATACACCATAGGCCCCAGGGTATTGCTATAACACAACCCAATAGAATCTAGGGCAGCTGCAGGGTCTCCTCAAGTGGCAGGGGTCGGAAACCGCATACTCTGAAGGGCCTGATTAGCCAGTCACTTGGGAGCAGTCATTTATGAGTACCATAACGTTTAATGGTTTAAGAAATGTAATGACATATAAATACTGCATATATTAAAGATAGCATTTTAATTGAAAAATCCACCAAACACCACAAATATACATATGTAAAAAATCAAAACTCAGCATAGGCCCACAAGAATGATACACACAAAATCTATGATACATATACTTTCATAGAGAGAAAATAGGACAGGAATGAAGAAAAATGTACTTTACTTTTACACATAGTATTTCTACCTTTTATTAAGAAATAAGAATTTGAAGTGAACATGTCAGTTTCTTAGAATGTCAATTACTACTTTGATGTCTAGATTTGCTCTCTGAATTTCTTATTTCTCAAAATAAAAAGAAAATAAACACAAAGAAGGAAAGATAAAGAACAATAAAGTAAATAAAAAGGAGAAATGTCCCTGAGCTGAAGAAGGCATTAAACATTTAAATATATTCTATGCAGAAATAACTGGCAAAATATTTCAATTTCATGAAAAAGAAAAAAATCCAAAACTAAAGCCTTGCTCTATTCTTGATTTTAATTGAAATGTTTCTATGTGCCTCCACACTGTACAAAACCTTGAAAACATAAATGATACCGTAACAACCTGTTTAAGTCCTCCAAAGTCTTCCCAACACATTTATAATCAAACTAAAACTCCTCCCATGACAGTTCTACCTGATCTGGACTCTAACCACCTGTCCAGCCTCCTCTGCTGGCACTCTAGGTCCCCATCAGGCCACCCTGTCTGTCACTCACAAGTTCTTTCCCACGTGAAGCCCTTTGCCTTGGTCCCTCCTCTCCTCTGCCTGGATAGTTTTTTCCCAGACTGCACTTGGCTAGAACCTTCTTGGCATGCAAGCCTTTTCAAATATGGCTGTTTCAAAGAGGCTTCCCTTGACCAAGTGATCTGAAGAAATAAGCCACGGCTGCCACACATACACAACGTTCTCGATCATCTATCACCCATTATAATTCTTTCCGTCGCACTGACCACTACTGATCTTTCTCTGTGTGCTTTTGTATTGGTTTTTCTTCACTGCACCTCCTTCACCGCTCCTCCTCCTTTCAGAATATAAACTCTGTGATCATGGAGGCCATGTTACATCCTCAGCACCAAGAATTGTGCCTGGTACATAGAGGGTGTGTTAGTTTTCTTATTGCAGGGTAACAAATTACCACCATTCTAGTGTCTTACACCAATATGCAAGTATATGAGCTCACAGTCCTAGAGGTCAGAAATCCCGGCACAGCGTTGCTAGGTTACAACTTGGCCAGGGCATTAGAAGCTGAAAGCTAGGTGTCGTCCAGGCTGTGTCCTTGTCTGAGGCCTCTGGAGGAAAATCTACCTCCAAACTCCTTCAGATTGTTGGCAAAATTCAGCTTCATGGGGCTGTAAGATTGAGTTCTCTATTTCCCTGCTGACTGTCAGCCAGAGGCCTTTCCCAACAACTAGAGGCCACCCACAGTCCTTACCATGTGGTCCCCTAGATCTTCAAGCCATCGAAGGCACGTCAAAACCCTCTTGGACTTTGAATATCTGACTTCCTCTTCTATAACCAACTGGAAAACTCTTTGTTTTCAAAGGAGTCATGTGATTCAATTAGGCCTACCTGGATAATCTCCATATCTTAATGTCAACTTGGCAAGTAACACAACATAGTCACAGGAGCTAAATCCATCATAGTTACAGTTCTGGGGATTATACAAAACATGGACACTACGGGGCAGCAAATCTTGGGGTCCCCTGTAGAATTCTGCCTACCACAGATTCTACAAACATTTGTTGTATAAGAAAACAAAAAAGAATAATAAATGTGCTCACTTAAAAATCATAAACAACCTAAAAAATGTTAGCATTAAGTCATTATTATTCATAAAGATGAAAAGGTTAAAGTGGGTATGAGCTGCCATGGTCCATCAAAACAAGGCTATTTTTTCTTTAAGTTTTGAGGCTCAGGAAGATAAACTGTAGTTAGCTGTCAAAGGCCATTTAAAAAGATAAAAAATAAAAACAATAGGCTAATCAGTGTTCACTTGACTCAGCTACTTACTAGCTCTGACTTTAGGTAATATTTTTCCCTTTATTGTTAAATTTATTAGGGTTACATTGGTTAGTAATAATTACATAGGTTGCAGGTATACAACTCTTTCCATCACCAAAGTTAATTTATTTAACACATCCAGTTCAGGTTTCTTCTTTCTAAGGTAAGCACAATTTCACAGGTGGTTGTGAGGTTGGAATTCTTAGATGTCTGTGCAGTACCTGATATGTTATCCAAAGGTTAGCATTTGCTTGATAATTAATTATCCCCTAGCAGTCTAGAGAAGTCAGCTGTTTAGCGTAAAAATTCACAGATTGTTTTATTCTGGCAAGGTTTTTTTTCAGTGGAGTTGCAGGGCAAGAGAGAGGAGCTGGGGGGATATTCTAGTAAGTCAGAAAATTAACACCCCTGTGTGTGTATAAACCCAACATACTTTTCCCTGGGGAAGGTGCCATATTGAAGACTTGGCAAATTCAGTGTAGTCAGTTTTCCTTCTAGTGTTGGGGGAAAAAAAAAATCCTATTTCTTTAGCTGGGTATCATGGAAGGTAATTGGCTAAAGTTTAGAGGACATAATTTACTAAAACTACTTATCTTTAGAATCTTTAGATACTGCTATCTCAGCACAGCAAAGGACTCTGAATATGAAAGACAACATGTTGCAGTGGAAGTGAATTCCAGCCCTGTCACTTAATAGCTCTGTGATGTTGGACAAGTTTATATCATCTCTCTGTACCTCAGTGTTCTCATGGAAATAATGATTCACCACAGGGATGCAGACTAAATGATCCAGCATGTGCAAAATGCTTAGAACTATGCCTGGCATGGAATAAATGCTACCAAATATTTGTTACAATAAAATGGGGACTTGCAGTAGCAAATGGAACCTGGCTGAGGAAATAGCAGATCAGCATCTCTTGCTCACTGAGCAGTTTCCCACTAATGGATACTCTAGTTAAGTCATTCTTCTTTTCCCTCCCCACCTTTGTTGATGAACGGCAGGCAGGCACCAAGAATGCATTAGATGTACAAGAGATTTATTGGGGGAAACACTTGTGGGATAGAGGAGAAGGGGGCAGGAATGGGCAGGGAGAGCACTGAGACTATTTCACAGATCAGACACCTGTGAAAAGACAGAGGGAAGGAAGGAGAGCCTCCAACCCCAGTGCAGTGCTCAGGACATGTCAGCCAAGCCAGTGGGGAGTCCACAAGCAAACACTGCCTGCCAGAGGCGTCCCACGCCAGGCAGAAGAAGCCTGGCTCTGGTGCTCAGATATGGGCTGCCAAGAGCCCTGGGGAGCATGGCCTTGACACACTAGATGTGCAAAGTCCAACATCGGCCCTCAGATGAGCTCCCCACAGAGGTTCTCCTGCAGGAAGGTCTGGTTGGCAGGCCCCCTAGCTTCCATAGTCCCGTGATGGCATTTATGCGGGTAAAATGCACATACACAATGTCTGCAGGACACTCTGTTAGGGCATCATTTAAAGAGCATTGCTGGGAGGTGGGCACTGCACTGGGCAGTTGGCAGGTATTATTACTTACTGCACACCTTATTATTTTGGGGGGATCCGCCAGGACAAGGCAGGTGAAACTAGTGGGGGCCCTCTGGTGGGACCCATTCTTAGGGAAAGTAGGTGCCTTGCTGGTTGAATGTGTCTGGGAACTAATACCCTGAACACTTCCTGGATGTGGCATTTGCTCCAGTGATGAGCAACCTCCTTTTGTGTGAAGGCAAATTCAGGAATAGTATGTATGTGTGTATGTATGTATGTATGTATGTATGTAAGTACATGCGTATGTACACATGTGGGGCTGTCTGTAAGCATTCAGCTATGTAACATGAAAAACAGAGGCATTTATGGCTAGTTTTTTTTTCTGGATAGCCCTCGTATACATGTGGGTGTATGTGTGTGTGCATATGAGAGAATGTACTTAGCAGCCTTATTTCTTTCATTCAAAACAAAAAATAGCCTACTGAGTTCCACAGAAAATATGAGGTATGATCAAAAACTATGGTGAATGTTTAAATAAAAAAAATTATTATAGTAAAAGACATATTGTCATTAATCCCCCTCAAAGTACTACCCCCTTGCTTTGAATATACTTATCCCATTGTTCTTGCCATTTTCTGAAGAAGTTCTAGAAATCCTTTCATGTCTTTAGTTGCACTATTAGGGCTGCATCGACGTTCTGTGTTGATTCAAAATGTTTACCGTTCATGGACATTTTGACTTTGGGGAAGAGCCAGAAGTTGCACAGTGCCAGATCCGGTGAATAAGGTGGATGAGAACACACCGTAATGTTCTTATTTGACAGAAATGTGTGTTAATGTGCTGTTTGTGGTCCAGGGCGCACTTTAAAACACACCTTCTCTCAACCATAGCTCACAACCTACTGCCTGCACCAAACAAGTTGAAACTTGTCACACACTAAGGTTCAAAGCACCCCTTCCATACTGAAGACCCCTGCCTTTCCGTTGGATGGATCTTGGCAGCAGTGTCACCATCACCGTCTTTTTCTGATGACACCCTGTATACCTATTCTTGGAAACTCATACTTTATTGGATAGAAGACTATCATTTAAAGAGTTGGCATTGCTTTTTAGCCACCAAAATGATAATATCCAGACCTCTTTGAAAAGCATCAGTAATAAGGCAACGTTCTAAGTTTTCCTCTTGAAATGAGATCACAGATGAGATTCCAAAGCTGGACAGCCCCAGTAGGCTCCCGGCCTGTGTGCTGACTGCATCCCCGTTCTGTCCTGGCAGTGTGAAGACACAAAGGGCACAGAACACAAAGACGGAGCGCCGAGGCTGGGAGGACACAGGCTACTGGGTGACACAGACAAGGGGTGTTTAGAGGTTCTTTGGGAGTTGAGAGGAGTGAGTCATGAGTCATGAGCTTAGGCACAGCGGTGATTAGCTGGGCCCTCCAGACAGCCGGCTGTGCCCTGACAAGCTGCCACGCACACCTGGCAGTCAGCATCTCCCTCCTCGGACTCCAAACCCTGGCTTCTAGCTTAACCTTGGCTCTCCCAGTGCACACAGGGTCAGTGTGATCCTTGCCACCTCCCAGTCCCCAAGTGATGTTATCATTCATTTATTCATCCATCAATACTTAGTCAAGGCCATACTAAGCACAGCATGCATTTAGATTGTAGTTTGTAGTAACATTAGTGCCCTTACACAATAAGTATCAATTTTGTTATATTAACTTATAATATGAGCCAACTCAAATTACTTTGGGAATGAATGGAAGGGTAGAGGTAAATTCCAATAGTGACACATGGCCTTTCTCAGCTATATTTTGCAGAGATGGCATTGCAAAGTAGAAAAAGTGCAAATTCAGTGTCGTAATCTCAGCACTGACCATGTGTGACCAGAACAACTTCCTGAAACTCACTCTCCTCATCATAATCTGAAAAATAAAGACAACACATCTTGCAATGTATACATTAAATGACATATGCAAATTGAAAGACTAGTTACTGGAGCAATGTAAAACATGTGGAAAACAAATTTATACATGTACAAAAAGGAAATTTAGATTTTAAAAATAACTTGAAGGTAGGACAAGTCCTCTAAAACAAGTCAAAAAACCCCATAAGTCATAAAGAAAGAGTATAATTTTAATAAATAAAAAGTAACCTCTAAATGGTAGCATATAGCATAAACTAAATTCTTAAAAAGCATATAACAGATGACAAAAACATAGTTGTAAATATATATCAAAGATTAGTACCCATTGTATTTTATGAATACCCATAAATTAATATGAAAAAAACAATTCCTCAGAAAAAATGACCCTATATATGAACAACTCACAGACCTGAAAACATTCTCAACCTAGCTGGTTATTTAGAAACACAGATTTTAAAAATAAGGTGATGCCATTGTTTTCATCTACCATATTGACAAAAAAATTAAACGTTGATGAAGTCCCTTATAGGCAAATATGTGGGGAAATGGGTACTTTTATACACTGCTACATCTGATAGACTACTGAGTCAAGGTACCTGCAGTGTAGTAGTCATCAATACTATGACTGTTGGTTGCAGGTATGAGAAAGCCAGCTTGAAGCTTAAGGGGAAAAAAGGAAATAATTACCATTATCATTATAAAGAGACATTATAAAGAGAATCTCATAGTTTAACTGGAGAAACACTGGGAACCAGGGACTCAAAACTACATTTGGACTAATCCCTTTGGTCTTCTCTGCATAGTAGTTTCAGATTCCTCTTTTTTTGATGCTTATAGCTTTCTCCATTCGGTGTAAAATATGGCAACCACCAAATTCTGAGTTTTATGTCCTGTAGTTCCAAACAACAGAAGATGATTGATTCAAGTTTCAAGTTCCCAGGTCCAGAACTCCTAAGGAAGGGACTCATTGACCCTGATTAGAACCAAAGGCCATCCCTGGACCAATAATTGATGACCAGAGAGATGGGATTCCTTGAGTCTGGGCCCATTCTTGACCCAATCCTCTTCTTCAAAAGATGAGCATATATTTCCTTAGCAACCCTCACCAGAAGGATAAGAGAAGGCACAGTTTCTAGAAGATGGGTATTGTATTCCCAGAAGTGAAATATGCTAGCCAGATAGTACAAAGAGTCAAAATACACAGACATAAAATATCTTTTTTAATGTATTAGATAACTTGGTAATATAGTTGCTTAGAAGAGGTATTTAGCAATATCTATCAAGACTAAATGTAAGACAACCTTATGTGCACTAATTCCACTTCTAGCCAGTTACCCTAAAAACCTAACATATAGTCAGAAAAAGAGATTAAATTTTAAACTTAGTCAACAAATAGTTGGTGAATACTGTGTGCCTATGCTGTTTTAAGAGCTGGAATAATAGAAGTGAAAGAGAAAAGTTTCCTGCATTTATATTTGAGTGGGGAACACAGATGATAAGCAAGTGAATAGCATATTAAAATTGTTTATTATTAAGCATTCTGTCCAATTTCAATTTCTAGGCTTCATAATCTCACAAAATAAATACATTTTCTGTTTATGCTCAAGGAATTTTCATTATCTTCAAAGCACCATTTGTGATACCACACACACTTGCAATTGGAAATGGTATTAAGTTATGTCTAATTCTTATAGAACTGTACACTTTACAAAAAGCTTTCACATCTACTACCTCATTTCTCCCACGCAACAACACTGAGACCTAGGCAAAGGCAGGCATTATCATTCTTTTGGTCACCAATGAATCTCCAGAGCCAAGCAAGATGAAAGGTGTAAGGCAGGCACAATGTAAGCATTTGTTGGAGGAATCAAAATTAACAGGCATGCTAAGGACACAAAGTCCCTTTGACAGCATAGCAAACCCTCTAACCCAAGACAGCTAGCTCCAGTTCTTAGGCTTTTCCAGTAACACTACGTCTGCAATTTCTAGCATCATCCAATCATAAGATTTTAAGCACCCCCATTTTACTAAGTAACTGCCATCTCTTCTAAACTTGACAACCTTGGAGCTTTTCCTCTTTGTTTTTAAATAAACTATTTGATATTTTGTTGATGGCTGATTCACAAAACATAAACTTCTCTTGTCAACACTGGAACCAAATAGCAACCTGAGCTCCAAGAGTAGAAAGAAGTATTGGTAACACTCAGATCTGAGCTTCTCGAGTAAGACTTGTGTTTGGATTTTAACCACATGTGTGACTTGGACAAGTCACTACATCTTTCTGCAAAATGAGATGATTATTCTAA
>PVKE010020627.1:0-27313 GCA_004027555.1 Craseonycteris thonglongyai | reverse complement strand
GCTTTTTACATCAGCCTCAACCTAAAATACTCATCCGCAGTTTGGTTCTTCTCCTTAATCAGTAGTTTTATTGAAAACATTATGGACATTCCAGTCATTACCATTCAGCCCTCTTTTCCTGTTTTAGTCATCAAAGTGCCTGGAATTAAATCATTCCATAACAGCTGGGAAATTCAAACTTCAGAATTTACTTGGGCAGCTTACACAAGTGATTTCATGAAATCATAGGAGCAAGGATCTCCAACTTATCGGCTGGTTAGATTTGGATGATCTAAGTTCTGGCCATCAGACCTAGCAAAGGGAGAAAAATTGAGAAAATGCTTATTTACGAGTATGTGAGGAATATGGTAAATCACACTGTGGAGGCTAAGGTCCTGGTTTTTACTTGGGGTCATTCCTTTCTGGCAGCAATATAAATCAAGACCACGTGCTCCAAAGTGAGTTGAGTCTTTGACTTTGTGGTACTGGGCCTGTTTGAGCCCCTTCCCTAAGTGACATTAACTAACATGCCTAAGCTGGATAAGAGATCCCCGGTGGTTCCCTGTCTTCAGATTTGTTCAAGGTCACTCTGCGTGGCAGGCACACAAACTCATTATATGACTTACTGTTATTAATTCCAGGGATACAGTGATGTGTGAGTCAGCCCTTATTTTCTGCAAATTTGAAGATGCAAAGTTGTTCAACTTCAACCATGTACTTCCCCAAAATTGTCCATCAGCTTCAACGTTGGCCTGGGCCTTCAGAAGGCTGAATAGCCAATTGTGTATTTCAAAATCACTGCTGTAATTGCTAAGCTTACAGTTAATCAATTCTCTCGAGAACGTTTGTTTATCATTGTAACTACTCAGCCAAACAACATCTGAACATTTCTTGTACACATTCTTTATGGTCTTCATTATGTCTGTATCAGAGATGATGTTCACGAATACTATAAATAATTTGTAAGATTGTCCTGCTATTAAAATTTGCAAGTGGCATAGTTGACCTTCTGCTTTTATTTTAGCCTCACAAATGTGAAGAAATCATTTTTTTCTTGAAAGACTTAAGCCTTAAACAAAATCAAACAAATAAAAATTAAATGCAGTGCCTAAGTTAGTTTTTTACATTTATGAATCCTAACACCACAAATGTGCTACAGTTCAAAATTATTTCATCACCTCCCTATTACGCTGTATTGCGTTACTTAAATGTCTATAAACATATATCTGAATATAACATACTATTCTTCCTATAGTTGCCAAATTAAAATACTCAATATTTTAGTAACTGCTAGTCTGTTTCCTTTCCCAATTATTTAAAAGTTTTCATCACTTTTTATATAGAACTAACAATTTCTTTAATCATCTTTTATTACTGCATATTTAACATCAGACAGCTGATGGAATCTCAACATATACAGCACATAAGGATATTATTTTGCTCCAAGATATATCTAGTATACATACTCACATTTGAAACTGAAGTCATTAACAATGACTCCAAAAACTTGTCTTCCTCGTCTCACTGATTAGTTCTGTTATGTTGAGAAAATATGGTGGGAATCTACCATGTTAAAAGCACAAATGCCAGGAAGCCAGAATGAATAAACCTTCAACTGCTTGGCTTTCAAAGGTCTTAGATGGAGGTTTGAGTTAAACATGGTGGCACAAGTGTCATTTGATGCACTTAGGAGTTCTGATGAAAATCTTGGAATTTCCTAACACCCAGCAAGCAGGTCACTGTAACAAAACATTTGTGGTTGAAAACTGTTGCTTTGGAGTTGGATAAATATTTTCTCCAGGGAAGCCGGGATGGCTTAGTGGGTGAAGTGCTCACTTTGCAGGCCCGGGGACCGAGGATCAAATCCCGGCCCTGGCCTGTGCAGACCCATATGCTGAACTGGGGAGTGCCCCCAGTTTGGTTCTCACCGGGGTGAGACCCCGGCCCAGTTCCTGCCTTGTGCAGACCTGTGCCCACCTGTGGAATAAAACTATGTGGAAAAACTAATGATGTACAACTATGGAGACTGTTCTGGGCCCTCCTCCTTCTCTCTGTCTCTATCTCTCTCTCTAAAACAATAAAATAATAATAATAATAAATATTTTCTCCCAAAGGTTTCTCTTTGTATTCTAGTTCTCATTCAATCCTGGTTTTAGGCACCAGCAAATATATAATACATTATTTATGTGAAATGTAATTTATTTGTAGCTGCTTTTCTGCATCTTCCATATTTGTAGACTCAATGGCTCTCCTCTTGTGTTTTCTTAAATATAAAATGTACACACTAAAGCTGTAGATAAAGGAAATTTCTTCCTTGACAGTCTCTGGTTTCCAGCTCTCAGTGTTCTATATGGCCACTGTCCTGAAAAAATTGTCTCCACCTTCAGAAACACAGTTGGGTCTCAGAAGAATAATCAAATCAGCTAAGTTTATCCTCAACATCCATTGTGCCTACTGCACACTCACTCCCTCCTCCAGAGAAATATCGTTCCACACATCTGGGACTCAACTCTTTCAACAAACCTCGCTCAGCTTCCTCTCTACAATTCTTGTATCTTTGTTCATTTTCCCCAACCCCCTGACCTGCCTCCAGGTAACAAGGGAGAGAGGAGAGAGCAGGGTAAATATATGCCTAATATGTTACACTGCTCTTTGAATATACTTGTAGTTCACTGAGAAGTTATAGAGAAATGTTTATCTCAAAGAAGTTATTACAACCATCACAATTTTAGGTATCCCAAGAGTATGTTGCTAAGAGTAATGGTTAAAGATGGAGAGGGATATTTTTTGAACAAAAGAGCTACTCTGTAACCCCCAAATTATGCTACCATTCTCAATATTACCCTCTCAATGGCTTCTCCATCACCCCCCAGTCTTACTAATGGCCTCTTCTCTAAGCTCTCATAGCATCTAGCACATGTCCTAATCAGAGCACAAACTATCTATGTTTCATATTTCTACTTCTATGTTGGTCTCCCCCAGGTCAAAGTAAATTGGCCAAGAAAACCCAACAAGCAAATGATGAAGATAAGCTTTATACCCGGGTCTCTCTTACATCAGAGCCAATGATCTTTTGATTTTTTATGTGTGGCTTCTTATCTAAAAATGTATACCAAAAGTGTAACACAAAAACCATTTATCCAGAATTATTACTCCTGAAATAATAAACTCTATTACTTTGTATTTTGGTGTCCTTCTTTTAGGTGAGTTATTACTGTTGTTTCTATGGTTTGCTTAGGTCCAATGTTTCCTAAACAAAATGTCTTTAAACAGTAACTACTGACATAATTCTCACTGTGTTTACGCTATGAAATTTGCAAAGTCATAAAGATTAAGAAGAAATATAGACCATATAAAAACATCATCCCCAAGGAAAATGGCTGAATAAGATGCCATTTTGTAGTTACTCCTCCCCCAACAATAATTTGCCACCTTTCCAAAATTGCCTTGTGGGAGTTTAGGGTTCCAGGTAGGAGACTATAAAATGCCGGTGCTGTTCAAGACCAAGAAGAATAGTTTTGAGACGATAGGCTCAAAACCAGGCAACAGACTCTCCAACTTGTCCCAGCTACAGAAATGGAAACAGCTCCATATCCTTGATGACTTGACTAATAGCCCAGTTTGGCTTTTAGTCTTTAACCGCACCATACACTAAGGGACCCCATAAGGAGTCTCGCTCACCCATTCACTGGGTAGTAGACATATAGATGTTGGTCCTGTCTGCAGAGCCTGAACTGACTCCAGCCCCACTTGCCACTATTGCTAGTTCACAAAGTGGCCCCTGTATATAGAAGACAAGAAGAGCCTAAAGAAAGAAGCGGACCACTTCTGATGGGTACATGGCAAGTTTAACAAGCAAGAGAACTTAAGTGGTTTGTCTTGGGCAGTCACAAGACCAGTAGATTTCCACCGCCAGAACCTTAAAGGTTTATATAGAGGCCTCAGTGCAGTTTAGTCGCATATTCCATTTATGAGGTCTCAACCACACATAGCTATCTCAAGGTTGTCTTTGAAATTTTAGCTCCTCATATGTGAACAGAGGGCAGAATGTACATACATTCTAAGACCAGAGGAGGGGGTGAGCAAACCCCCAGTTGCCCAAGTCTAGCTCTTGGTCACATCTTCTTGTTTACATCCTACAACATTTATCCAAAGGACAAAAAATAAGTGTTGGCGAAGATATGGAGAAAAGGTAAACCTAAATTACACAGTTGGTGGGAATGTAAGTTGGTATAGCTATTGTGGGAAACACTATGAAATTTTCTTTAAAAATTAAAAATATGGTAATATGATCCAGCAATACCATTTCTGGGTGTGTATCAAAAGAAAAGAAAATCAGGATCTCAAAAAGATATCTGCACCTCCATATTCATTGTAACACTATTCACAATGAGCAAGACATAGAAACTACCTAAGTGTCCACTAACAGATGAATAAAGAAAATGTTGTGTGTGTATATATATGTATATATCAAATCATCACATTGTATACCTAAAATGTATACAGTGTTATATGACAGTTATAAATAAAGCTGAAAATAAATTTTGGCGTGCAGTAGGAGCTCAATGAATGTGGAAAATTTTTTAGATGGGAGACAGCAGGTTTTACTCAGAAAAGCACTGAGTTCTACCATTAACTTAGATAAGCCACTTTTCTTCCATGAGGTTCAGCTCCTCTTCTGTAAAGTTTAAGAACTGGTCCTATTATTTGGAAACCCAAGTGTTGCACACTTTTCTACTGGCCATGAAACTCCAAAGCAAGCACACATATTGTTTTTCCTTACAAAGGGACATATTTCTTTGGAATAGTTCAATTGCAGAATTTCAGGAAGGAAGAAATTACTTACTTAACATCTCAGTTTATATAAAAACAAAAGAGCCTCAGGGAGATTCCAGGATAGCTCAACAGGTTGAGTGCTTACTTTGCAACCTTGAGGTCCCGTAATCAAATCCCAACCCTGGCCCATGCAAACCCATATGCTGAACTGTAGTGGTGAAGTTTCTCATCTCCTATGAGGGAGGCCCCCAATTTGGTTCCCGTCCCTTGTGACCCCACATCCACCTGTGTGGAATGAAACCATGTCATAACTAATGATGTACAGCTATGGAGACTATTCTGGGCCCTCCCTTTTTCTCTCTCACTGTCCCTCTCTCACGTTTTCTCAAAAACAATAAAATAAATCTTAAAAACAAATAGAAGTCTCAGAAAACACTAAAACTTAATAAAGTATTTTAAATGCCTAAGTGAAAATAATATGTATATGTAAAAACCCTGAAAGCCAAGGAATAAACTTTCTTTGATATCTGGCAGCCCCAGAATGGGGTGATAGATTATACACTTGCTTGTTTGGAATTCTATTTAAATTCTATTCAATGCTGTAAGATTTAAAACTTCATGAAAATGTTGCAGCTCTTAGGGCAGAAAAATGACAAAAGAGATAAAGTAATCCTTGGATTAAATTTTTAAAAATTTAAAAATGAAACAAATGTCAGAATACAATGAAAACAGAGATCTTCCAAAGAAAAGGGGGAGTGTATCATGCAGGTAAATGCAGGCTTAATAAAAAGGAAGATAAATTTATAGTTGATTTGTCACATTGCTGAAGCATACAACAAACACCAGACTTTCACTCTGTAGATTTATTATTATTATTATTTGAGAGAAGGTAAGAGACAAAGAGGGAGAGAAGGAAGGAGAGCCCAGAGTAGTCTCCACAGTTGTACATCATTAGTTGTGACAGTTTGATTCCACACAGGTGGACATGGGGCTCTGCAGGGCAGGAACTGAACTGGGGGCCTCCTGCATGGGAGGCAAGAAACTTCATTGCTGAGTTATCACAGCGGTTATCATTTGTACCACAGTTCAGCATATGGAGTTGCATGGGCTGGAGTCAGGAATTGAACCCTGAACCTTGTGATTATGAGACAAGCTCTCAACCTGTTGAGCCGTCCTGGCATCCCCTTCACTCTGTAGGTTTAAATATATAATTGCTTCACCGTCCTACTAACTAAAAACCTATAATTGTTTAAGTCCTATTGTAAGCAAAATTTTGCAGACTCAAATACACTTGGGAAAAAAATTGCTACACTCAGCTGGGCTAGGAAAACATTCAATAGCATGTCTCAAGTTATAAGAAAATATTTAACTATAATTTATTCTAATTTAGACCAGCATCCAATTAAGCCCAAATCTTGCATAGATCTTCATATGAGTATTAAAATCTATTTTTATTAAAAAATTGAAAAAGCATTCATTTTAATTTTCTTAAACATTCCCAGCTGGATACATTATCTGTATTGAATTCATCATTCAATGTAGCAATAGCAAGTGTTCCCATAGGCTTAATGAGGATTTGATTATAAGTGCAGGAGGAAAAATTGCAGTGAAAACATTTTTATCCTGGACACCTATCCTTCTAACTTATCCTGATAAGCCACCTTTTAGCTAAAGCTTCGTCTTTATCTCTAGCAAAAAAGTGAAATAGCAAGGCTTATCAACATCAACTGGACCGGAGCTGTGCTGGGATTTGACCTTGACCCCACGTTCCCAGACCATCCCCTATGGAAGTGGAGATGTTATGCAGATCAGAGATTACTCCTGGAGATGACTCTGCTAATCACCAGACAGGCTATGTTCAAATGGTTCCAGATGGGTTGCTATGTTATGGAGTACAGTTTTTAAGATAATCTTAAGTGGAGAGAGGCTATGAAAGGAAAGAGGAAGGGATTGTTTTGCAGCTGACGTTTGGGAAAGGAGAGCTGATGTAATCAAATGTGATGTATGTTTAATAAGTCATTGTCTTTCCAAAGTGACCAGTTACCCTAGAACAAGGGTGTCCAAACTTTTGGCTTCCCTAGGCCACAATGGAAGAAGAATTGTCTTGGTCCACACATAAAATGCTCTAACACTACCAAGAGCTGATGAGCTAGACAAAATAAAATGAAATAAAATAAAATAAAATAAAATAAAATTGCAAAAAACCTCATAACGTTTTAAGAAAGTTTACGAATTTGTGTTGGGCCACATTCAAAGCCGTCCTGGACCGCATGCAGGCACGGCTTAGGTAATCCTCTCTGAATGAGACTAGAAAAAGATTAGACCAACTGTCATCATTTAAATAACTTTTGATTTAAAAAATATGAGGAGAGAAATGTTGATAGCTGGGTGACCTTCCATCTTCTCCTATCCTCTCTATTCCTGTGTATGCTCGCATGTATCTTTTACGCTATGATCCCCAACTGGCATATAAGGAGGAAAAGCCTCTGTTGTTCGGGGGACTACTTTTATGAGTTTCAGTATGCAAGTTTGGTGGCAGCTGGGGTGTGAATTACTTTAAAAGAGCAAGAAAATAATTTTAAATTTTGTGGTTGATATGAGAGATAAAAGAGAGGCAAAAACACAGAAGACCATATGAATGAGAACTAAAAATTAACAGAAACCATGAGGCAAGTTTTAGTTCCTTAGAAAACAATATTTAGATATCAAGAGCATTAAAAGCTGTATTTCATATCTGTGTTACATAACATATATAAACAATGGACCGTATAGTGGCCTGAATATGGAAATTGAAATTGCTGATGCTACTGAAGAATCAGGTCAATTACAGTTAATTATGAGAAAAGGTTATTGAGTCTGGTAGAGAAGAAATCTCTGAAGTCATTTAGCCCATTCTCCTGGTTGCAACCTGGACACATTCAAATTATCATAAGCAAAAAGCAGTTTTTCACACCGTTTCGCATATAAGAAGAATCTAGTGTCTCCCCCCAGCAACAGCTCCCAGTTTTCACAGTTAAGGGCAGTATTTACTAAGGGTTTACATAATTGAATGACTCACTCATGCTTATAGATCTACATACCATTTAAAATCAATAGAACTTGTCAGATTTAATTAATTAATCCATTTTCCTAAAAAATACTTTAATAATTTAGCAATAAGATTAATAATAAAAAGGGATTGCTGCAGCTAATATGTTTACCAGAAGGAACGAGCAATTATATAATGATTTTCAAATACCTCTTTTCCTTAAGTATGATTTCAATTTTGATTTCTCCAAGAGTGAAGAAATATTTTACGAGTATGAAAATGTACTGGCTGAAAAGTAACTTGTTGAAGTTGTTCACAGCTAATTGGGATAGAATCTCTGTCAATTAAATTGGGTCTGCCATGCCTTACTAGACCAAAACAGATAAAAAGCTGGCACAAGTAATTCAGCACATCATTAAAATTTAGTGACACTCAGGATTGGAAGTGGCCTTAATAAATGAGGAGACAAGGCCAGACGAGATGACTATAATGTGTTTCAGACAATATAATTTCATTTAGCCATTACAAAAGTAAAAAGAAGTTCACTTTATTTTTAATATATATTTTCTGTGGTGAAATGATTAAAATAAAGGCAGGTTTAAAAAAAGGAGAAAAGACAAAGGAACTAGATAATCCGTGAACTCAATATGCATCTGTTGAATAATGTAACATTTACCACGATAGGAAATAGTTGTTTTTGGTTTTAAATTGCTATGCTATGTTTTGTTTAATCAAAACTAGAGGGTGTACGTGCTACAATGGAAACAGTACATTTTTCTTAGCCCCCAAACTTCTTTCTTTCATTCACCAAAAAAAGTATAAACTTTGTTTTAGTATACAAATAGTATTCATAAAAATGTACATTTACAACATTTAAATAACTATTTTAATTAAGAGTCAAAAAGAAATATTTTATAGTTATATTTTATTCACATATTACTGGTTGAATGCTAATAGATATCTGTATGTCAGTATTTTTCTTCCTGAGAACGTGTGCAGAGCACACACCGCAGGATAAAGACTTTCATCACCCATAAAAAGCTTTGCAGCAACTCTCCATGCAGATGACTCTGTTGACTTTGGTTGTAATCAAAGAATTGATAAAACCAAAACAATTTTGGAATGAAAAAGAGCTCACGGTGCAAATAGAAAAAAAAAAACCACCCCATAATTAGCCTACTTTTTAAAGGACTCCAAACAGGTAAATGTTGGGACAATGCCACATCTTTAGCTATCTAGGTTTATATTCTAGCCTTTGGCTCATAGCCCTTTGCCAGTCGTGGAGGAATGCTCCCAACTAAGCCTGTGAATGGAGAAGGATCCACACAGATGTTACCAATGGAATCAATGGCACACCAGTCACAAGTAGGAACCAGAGGAAAAACTTAGCACTGTGCAATTTAATTCATTCAGAAAGTTACCTTTAGATTACAATAACATCATTTAATAGAATAAATTTATTTATGACAGAAAGTGTTTGGTCTTAAATGTCCTTTAAAAAAAATTTTTTTTATTTTATTGTTTTGAGAGGTAAGAGAGAGAAGGGGGAGGGCTCAGAGCAGTCTCCAGAGCCATACATTATCAGCTGTGACATGGTCTCATTCCACACCGGTGGATGTGGTGCCACACAAGGCAGGAACTGAACCAGGATCCTCCAGCATGAGAGTCAAGAACCCCCGCTGCCAAGCCACCCCAGTGGTCGCCAGTTGCACTGCGGTTCAGCATCAGGGTTTGCATAGGCTGGGGTCAGGAATCGAACCCCGAACCTAGCGATTATGAAGCAAGTGCTCTACAGCTGAGTTATACTGGCATCCCTTGTCTTAGATGTCTTAAACCCCTTAATTGTGGTACATTTGTTGATGCTGATACTTTAACTTATCCTGAGCTGCACATATTAGGTTGATCCATTTTCAACTGATTTTGCTCTTTTCTCCTGGAAAAACCTTTGTTGGAAGGTGGTGACTTTGTTTGCTTCTGCAGAATGGTTTCTGTTTTTCTTTTATGCATGTTTGGGTTGGATTGGATTTTGACTTTGTTTACATCTGTCCTTCTTCAGTTTATGATCTTCCAGTTTCCTGGTATATTAATGTTTTCATGTATTTAAAATAAAATCTAATCTGTGAGAAATTCTATGACAAAGTCACAAAAAAGTCAAGAGGAAATCAAGTAACAAACTGCCTTTTTTTTTTTTTAATTTTGTAAAATGGGTTTACTTGAGTGAATAAATGTTCTCTAACACTGACCTAGGTAGAGATTAATTTGTTTTGTCCAAAGGTGTATCAAGGTCAAGGAAAATTCAAACTCAAGTGTTTTATTTTGTCTTAGTTCAGCGGATCATTTGAAATCAACAAATGTTTTCTGAATCCTAAAACACTGGGCAGTAGGTTACAAAGAAGTTACATCCCTTACCATAAAGAGTATGTCCTCAAATTGAGGACACAGGTCATCAAGGAAAATAGTAGACACGTAGTGAATGACACAATGAAAAGGCCTGGGGTCAGTGTCAGAAGTATGATGTTAAATAGAATCATTTTACCTTTAGATCCCTGGTTAGAATGGTGAAATAAAGATATTTATTTGCTCTGCCCTCCTACCTGGATATGTTAAGGATCAGATCAGAAAAATGTGAAATGCTCAAGCAAATCAAATTAGAATTATTTAACTTAAACTTTTATAATAACGAATCAATATTTTCAAACTACCCTCTTTTAGTGTGACAAGTGCCACAATTCTATATCAAACTTCTTCATTTTACAAAAATTAAGATTTTCAAAATCATCCAAAGGGTTAGCAAGGAAGCCCTATTTCTTGGTTCTTTTCCCTCAATAATGTCAATATGACATATTTCCCAGAGGTACAGACAACTATCACTCTTACCACCAGATTCTGAAGTTCTACATCATTGTGGTTGCTTACACAATATTAGAAAAATGCTCCTCTTCCCCCAAAGAAAGCTGGCCCCATCTTCAAACGTTGAAGGTGTACTTAAGGGGGATTTCATTTCCTTTGTTAGTAATGTTCAGTAACAGTCTTGTGATTCAATTCAGATCAAGGAAAAGTATGAGTATGAAGATGTTCTCTTGGGAGCTTCTCGGAAATGTATCCCTGCCTAAGAGAGATGTAAAATGGAACAGACTCCTTTGTTCTACCAGATTTTTTTTTCATGTCCAGAAAGCATAGTAGCCAAATACTATCTATGCATGAAGACAACACTAAGAATTACAGATCACAGATGGAAAAAGTATAGATCTCTATAACATCATTGAGCTATGGACTCAAACACCCCTTAAGGGCAGTAACCAGCACCCTATCACTGGTCTTCTTGTTGTAAGAAAAGTAAATTTCCCTAGTGTTTAAGCTAGTTTGAGTCAGGATTCTTGTTACTTTTAGATGAAAGCTTGCTAACTGATATACATATCATAACAACATTTATTCATTACAGTTTATATGAGGAACAAGCCCTCATGCTAAATACTGTATACATTATCTCGTTTTCTACTCAAAACATTATCATTTAGAAAAGAGGACATAAAGGTCTCAAATTAAGTGACTTGTCCATAGTCATACAGAGCCAGGTTTGGAGTTCAGGTAGTTCAATTACAGGGCACAATTGTTTTTTAATAAAACATTATCTTCTAGAGCAAGGGTGTCCAGCCTTTTGGCTTCCCTGGGCCACATTGGAAGAAGAAGAATTTTCTTGGGCCACACATAAAATACACTGGCATTAATGATAGCTGATGAGCTTAAAATAATCATTGCAAAAAAATCTGATAGTATTTTTTAAATTAATGAATTTGTGTTGGGCTTCATTCCAAGCTGTCCTGGGCCACATGTGGTCCATAGGCCACAGGATGGACAAGCTTGTTAGAGTATTTTAACCATCCCTTATTATAACCAAGCAAAAAGACACTTTTCTTTTAAAATAAATTGCCAAGTTCAATATATAATAACGTATTACACATTTTCCTAATTTTTTTGTTTATTACATGAGTATAACCAGACAAAAGTTTATTTAGACACCCTTCTCTCAAACCCTTAAGAACTTCCCCCGAAGTTGAGAGAAATAGTAGAACTAATTTTGTAGAGAAGCCAGTTTAATACATTGTTAATATCAATTCACAATTTTTTACGTGGAAGTATAAAGACTGCTATAACAGCACAGGCTCCTGGAGGCCCTAACCAGAAAGTGGAAGTCTTATACTTCTATAGTAAAGGACGTAGACATGATCAAATAATATGAGATTTCCCTCTTGAAGGGGCTGCTGCCTAACTTAACTAGGTTGATAATTAAGTATTGGCCTGGGATCAGGATCATAATTTCTAGACTTGAATGGGAACAGTAAAGACTGTGAATACTCAGCACCAGGGGAGCAGCCACCAAAAATAACTGGGAAAAAATAAGGCTCAAGCCCCGAGAGACAGAAGCCCAGGATCAAATCCAAGGGTGAAAGGCAAGAATAAATGCAAACAGCAAAAGCCAAATGATCTTTAGATGAAAACTTAAGCTGATCAGAACCAACCCAACAGAAGTTGGGTTTCCAGGAGAACTATCTCCACTATTTCTGGGTACTCTTGGTCCCCTGCAGGAGCCAACAGGTGTGTGATGACTGGAAAGATGAAAATGGCTTCAACAACTAAGGCTGAGCACACTGCCTAGGATCTCAAAATAAAAACCAAGGTTTAAGCCTTTAAGTGTCAATAGCTATAATGGCATGAAGTGAGGTATTTGTTGCCATGGTTAATATCTAAAAGCAGTATCTTTCTCTTGGTGTAGCAAAGGATCCCCGGGAAGAAATAGCACAAGAAGACACAGGTGTCACAGTAATTATAAAGGTCAATAATTCTCAAGTTCTCAAGGTTGTTAAAGTTTTAGTAATGTTCAGTTGGTGAGCAGTAGAGATCAAGTACCATTTACAAACTCCTTCCACCAAAAAGACATCAAGATTAATCAAAATTCAAATGTTGACTGTAAGACAGCCATCTGGAAAATACTGTTGCAGAACTAACTATACATGGCAAGTAAATCAAGCTACAAGGGTGGAATGAAGAGTAGCCTGCTGGAGACTGCGCGCTCCAGACCACCCAATCTGTGCATGTGCATGGCTGTCAATATCCAAACTTGAAATAATTTCAGTGATGGGAATAAACATTAAATATTTACCAGATGGCACACCGCTGGATCAATGGACTCATCTCTCTCCCTTGAGTACACGCAGTAATAAATGAATAGACTTGGGCTTCCACCAGCAAGAACAGTTTGCTAAAAATTGGAAATCAATGATAGCACTATGGTTACATCACTAGATTAAGCGATAAATGGAAGCTGCTGTCATTTTTTAAAAGAACTACTATAAACAACAAGAAAAAGAAAAACTAAGAGAAAGGAAAATTTTTCTTAGGTTTGCTTTATTTACTTTCGAATTTATAAAATGAATTCTCACAGGCTATGTGTATTTTTTATAAGAACATATTGTCCCAAACTAACAATGTCTCCTAACACCAAATCCAGTTCCTGTCAATCTGTCCCTAAAAATATTTTAGGTTCAGATTTTCAGTTTGTGTCTATGCTAAGAAAAAGTATGATGACTAAATATCTTGAGGAGGAAGAGGGGATGGAGTTGCAATAAATAGAGCCACAAAAACCTATGGGAGGAAAAATGTATTTTTCTCTTAATCTCTATTTTATTCTATTAAATCTCATGGCTTATAAAATATGCTGAACCAAAAAAAGTCCCCAAGTCACGACTTATCGTGAAAAATTCTGGTGTTAATGTTGTCTCTCAGAAAGAGTGATAATGAGCTTTAAGGGTAGATTTAAATGCGTTCTTGCAAGCTTATTTAAGGAAATGGTTGATAGTAAAATCAGCACAAATATATTGAGTGGGTCCATTTATATCTCTTCAACTGACCCAATGACAATTTTTCAGCAGCATAATAATCCCTTCTTGGCCTTCATTCTCTTCATCCCAAATCAAGTGGCGATGTAACAAAGCCTGATCTAAAACCGGTCTGATAGAATCCCAGGGCACATCAGCCAGAAGTTTTATCCCTGACTAGTGTTACTATCCTGAATCAAAAAGTTGGCCCCAGACATCTTTAAGGTTGAGACAACAATGAGACGACGATGACAGATGATACCAAGGGGACAAGTTAGTGGAATCAAGAACATCTCTCCTTTTTGAGAATGAAATTGGCACTAATTAAAGAGAAATGTAAGTTACAGTTTATTATAAACCAGAAACGCTACGAAATAGACAGCTATTTCAAGGGTCTAAAAATACTTTGTTTCTTCAGTTGCTATTTTGAAAAACTTTTTTTTCCCTGTATGATAATCTTCAGTAAGATTCAGTGGATTTGAGAATGAACAAAAAGGCTTGTTAGCCCTTAGCTTTATCATAAGATCTGTTCTTTGCCATTTTGCATATTCTGTCACTGTATTTTCTTACTTACAATATTAAAAAACCGCCTAAATTTTATATTACTTTTCTATAGACTAAATTTTTGTAAGAATTCCAGTCTGAAAAGCATTGCTTATAAAATGTTGTGAAGGCATAAATATGTCAATGGGAGTTAGTTCAAAGTGCCCCTATTATTAACCATTTAAGTTGTAAATAGATTAGTTTGGTTTGGTTTTCTATTCTTTTGCATTCTTTGTTCCTCCTATCTATATAGATTCTCTGAAAACTACAGGGGAAAAGCCCAGTGTGTAAGTTTCCTATCGTTTCTATATCAAGACAAATTAAAAATGTGGAAACTAATATGCCACTTCTTATAAAAATGGGAATTTCACTCAGTAAACTAGCAACATTTGTTTATTGAGCCTCTATTATGTGTTACTACTACTGGACTAGGAGATGAAGAGACAAGAGAGTAATCTGGCAGCAAATCATGTGATCTCTAGTGTTTTCCAATTAAATATAGATTAAATCTGAAAACATGCATTTAAAAAGATGGAGGTAGAGCATATTCCAATTCCCAAAATTCCTCTTGGTGCAAGAATTGTACATTTAAAAAAAAAAAAAATACTTGACAAGTCATTTCAGTGAGATTTGAGACACTAGAGGACAAGCTCAAGCAAAAGGTTTTCGTTCAATTGTTTGCTGAGGATCAGAGGCCGGTTAAATGTGGCTGCATGTTCCTACGTCCTGTGACAGTTGAGCAAACAAGCCTGGAGTTAGAGTAGTGAGAAAGCCAGATGGCTCTTCATAGTAGATGGCAAGAGAGCTTGAAGACCTCTGAGAAAATTCAAAAGAAGAAAAAGGATCCAGAGAAGGGAAGAAAAGAAAAATGATCAAGAAACAGCATCTGAGGCATGGTAGCAGTAAGACTAAGAAAGAAGTCCAGTGAACACATATACATCTAGTATGATATATTTTTTAAATGCTCTATGTTATGAAAATTCTCACTGCTACTCAATCTCCCCTCCCTGTTTCCCCAGGGATCCTCCCTCGTATCTTCAGTAAAAACTACAAAAAATAAAATAAAACACACACACACACACACAAATCCTTTGTGTTTATTGGATTTCTTGGCACAACCACTGAATGTACAGTATTCCAATTCTGGTTTGTCACAGCCTGAAAAGTAATCAGGCTTGGCTGAAGGGACAGCTATCATTGGGTTGGTTACCTATACAAAATCTATAAGGCAGATCCAGACTCTCTTGAGCCTAAGGTAACACAATTTGAGGGTTTCTATTTTTAAAAAAAATTTTTTTTCACAAAAATACAAAATCAAAGGTGAATTGACTTTGAAGAAAATGAAACCTTTGAACCTCAGCTACAGGGAACACCTGTAACTAAGGTTCAGAAGCTTCATTTTCTTCAAAGTAAATCCACATGTGCCTATAAGTCAGTCAAATTGTGAGACCTTTACCTAAAACAAGCACAAATATTGTTTGAAACTGTTTTTCACAAAAGATAGGAACCTTAGAATTCTGAGTAGAGTGGAGAAAGGATGGGAATATATAAAAATAAAGCTGTTTGTAAAGTCAATGTTTATCATTAGTTATTTATGTCATTTCCTATATACCCACCATTGACATATTCTTTTAATTAAATGCATGTCTGATATAGACACCATCTCATTATGTTACTATAATCAGATCGAAGCAGTTTAAGTCATTACATTTAAATACATGGTAATTTCCAGTGTCTAGGTAAGTATATATAGAATGTTGATTACACTGGTTTTCAGTTGCTGTTATTAAGATTTGCAGATAATCTGCATAATTAGAGTGCATGCTATTATTATAATATGGGTCTAAACTAAGCAGAAAATAGATTGGATTTTTTAAATTCTTTTAGAAAAGAGGGATGAGTGTTGAAGACACGTCCTTGCTGTCAGCCTGCTTTGACCACCCAAAGTTTCAAATCTATGCCTCTCATTCAGCTCAGTGCCTTCCCTATCAAAATTTTCCACTGAGAATTTATACAAAAACATCAGAAGAACAGAAGTATGTAAGAAAAAGCAGATTTTTAATCTGCCTATTGTCATTCTACCTGCATTCATGTTGACTTAATGTTAGAGGACAATGCTCAAGGGGCAGCAGAAGCCCAAAATAAACCTTCACTTGATGGTTCGTTGTGCTTTGCCACAGTGAAGAAGATGCTGACCCAGTCTCCACTCCCCATTCTCTTGGCGACAACCTCCTTTGAAGGACTGTACCCCTTCACATTCTCCTAGTTCCACAAGGCAATCTCAAGAGTGCTGAAAAGAGGGCATGTGATCCAGGTCAAACCAATTGGACTGGCCTCCCGGGGAGGCGGTACCTATTATAACCATGTGAAAAACAGATGGAAGTCATTGGGGCTGAGTTTTCTTAAGGTCACTTGTCCAGAGAACTCACTGTCAGTGAATCTCTGACAGTTCCCTGGCATTGTTTCAGTTCCTGTCCTTCCAGAGGCTTGGTGGTTCAGTAATGCCTTGGAATCTGCGAGCTATCTAGAATGCTTCTAACGTCCTTATTTGTTTATATCGGAAAGAGTTGGTCTCTGTTGCCAGCAACCATTGTGTCCTAACTTATGGAGCAAGGTGTTGACCTCTACGTAGAGGGTAATCTATCACTAAGTTAATAGAGCCTCACTGTTAGACTTTTCCAGTTGTGTCCAGTTTCCTCCATAATCTTGCAGCTTTGTTGGAAGGAAATCTTAAAATACTCTTAAAAGTAAAAATCTCCTCCTTCTTTCCTTCTGAAAAAACTTTACCAAATCTGCCATATCATGTCTAAAAATAAAAGCAAGATGCAATTTGAGAACAGTAGTATCATATTTGAAAATTCATAAAAGAAAATCTTTTTTTTTTAATGCTTGTAAGTCTAGATGAATTTGGGGGCCCAAAAAAGTATCTTGTGGTTTAAGACCTTAATGAGATTTTTTTTTTTTTTTAATCCTCTTTAAGAAGTAATCTGCAAATTCACATTCACTTTTGGTAAATTTTTAGTGTAACAAAAAGTATTAATTAAAAATGCTTAGCTAATTTTTAAATTCGTTAAATGTCTTTTAGGCAGGTTTGCATTTATGAGTATTTGCATAACTCAAAAGAGATTAATTTTGACACATTAAAATTAGTAAGCCAGTTATCTCTAATAGCAGTCTAATTGCTTTATCTATTTAAGAAACAAAAACAAGCAGATACAGGAAATTTTCCAAGTGCTGCATTTTCCCAATGTTTTCACTAGCAGCCTCAGAGATTACAGTAAGATACTCAAATACACACAGAAGAAGTGAACCCTCTATGGAGCCACTCAGAAGAGATCCCACCTGCCCTTCTCGAGCAGAGCATGAGGGAGGCAAGCCTCTTCTCTCTCCTGATCAAGACAGGGTTTAAATCCAGCACTGCGGAGCCATCTGCTCTAATATCTTCAGTATAAAATTTTCAGGGTTGGGTCAAATATATTTCTAGATTTGTATATGAAAGCACTTTCAAAACAGTAAAGTATATCTATATACAATGTAGGATTATATTAAATGTTCATAAATTGATGATAATTGCAAAATAACCTTTGACTTTTTCTGCCTCTACTTCTGCATCATTCAAATTAGGACAAGTTGTCAAGAAGCAGTGTGTCTTATCTCTTAGAGACTACTTATCAACCACACTTCCAGCCTGGGTGTGGGAGCGGAAAGCATATGGTTTTAACCATACCTATAAAGGCCTAGATAACACTTGTGGATAGTGAGCTTATGGAGATAACGTGTGATAGTGTCAAAGTGAATTGTTCATGATAAAAGTCTTGGTGACACCCATATTTTAGGTTCATTTTGGAAATCAAGCAGAATGTTAATTAGGTTTCATTAACATAGCAAAGTGAATTATGGTGTAGAGACACAACCTCAGAAAATGCTATTTTGTTGCTCACATCAGAGAGAAGGTACACATGGCCATGTTTCCACATGTCCCAGCTCCGGGAAAGTTCTCTCCAGTCACACCAAGGAAAGGCACTGGGACTTTCTATCTCATGTTCCACATACCGCTGGGTGTCAAGGGCCTACATTTCCGTTTTTGTTTATATTCTATAGATGGGCTTGGGAGGAACATTGGAACTTGTAAGTGTTCTGGGACATTACAAGGGGGAAAGCCATCCTGAGGAGGTCAGACACAGCTCAAAAGGCATCATTTCTGCTCATCCCCTCAGTTCTTGATGGAGGTCCTCACCAGATATCCCCTAGAAGAACCATCACTATGGCACTTCTGCACAACTTGCAGGCACAAGTCACATGAATGGGGAAGGGCAAGCATTGACCATACTCTCAATAGTGTTCGCATGGCAGAAGTTGACAGATTCTCAAGTCTCCTTGGCTCTTATTCATGCATCCTTAAAAGCTTGTTCCTCTCATTCCATGGTCCACCAGCCTCCTCAAGTATCCAAACACATGCATACCCCTCTTGGACCACCCACCAACACTGACCACTGTAATCTAGTCTGGATTTTTGTTTTCTTTCCTGTTGTGTATCAACCTGCTTCATTCCTCTCCTAACAAAGCTTCACATTCCTATAAATGACATGTACTAGCATCTTAGGACATCTCTCACCACAACCTGCCCTTCCCAGAATTGGGAACAAAGTTATCATCTGTAATCTGTTTCTTCAGAGTACAAGGCAACCCAAGAACATGTAGTTTGGGCACAAATCCTAGTGAAGCACTCATATTTTCCCACTAGAGAATCTGTAATTATTTTCTTAGAACACTCTTCTTTCTCCCAGAATGCCTGGCCCCACCTGCTCCACCCAACTCAGATTACTTCACCTTATATATAGGCACCACTCCCCTTGACAGTGTGTAAGTGTTGGGTAGTCCTTGCTCAGTAAGTGTGAAGAGCTGTCCTTGCCTAAAGATAAAGGGAAGTGTTCGGTGAATCACCAAGCCAGTCTCCTGCCATTCCATCTTCCTCCCTGGAGTCATTGAGTCTCTGAGGTGTGGTCACCTAGTTGGTGAAGTAGATTTTGGACCCTTTCTTGTCCCCACACTTAACCCCCTCCCATAACTCCCTTGCCTGATCTACCATCCCAATTCCTAGCTTCCAGATCTCTTCCTTGTCTAGTTATGGAGTACAGTCTCTTCCTTCAAAGTGAAGGCCTTTCTAGTATGCCTTGATACTTCTGTAAGATTGTACTGCACTCCTTCTTTAAGAAGACAGTCAATGTGTTCAGCACCTCACTATCTGCAGTGGGGTGTCTCCATGCCCACCCCTTTCTTTAAGTTTTATTTTTATTGTTTTAGACAGAGTGAGAGAAAGAGACAGAGAAGGGGGAGAGCCCAGAGCAGTCTCCATAGTTGCACGTCATTAGCTTTCTACATGGTTTTCATTCCACAGGTGAGCAATGCAGGGCAGGAACTGGCTGGGGGCCTCCTGCATGGGAGGCGTGCTCCTGCAAGCTGGGGGCCTCCCACATGCAAAGCACTCCCGGGGTGGGAGCCAAACTGGGGGCCAAACTGGGGGCTGAACTGAAAGCCAAACTGGGGGCCTCCCACATAGGAGGCTCACCCTAGTGAGAACTGAACTAGGGCACAGCCCAGTTCAGAATATGGGTCCGCTTGGGCTGGAGGCCAGGTTTCAATCCTCGGACCCCACGGCTGCAAGACCAGCACTCAACCCACTAAGGCACCCTGACATCCCTTGACCGCCCCTTTCTGAGATACACTTTCAATTACAGGCTTCTGACATTCACTGTTCTGAAATCATCAGGGAGTTCTGAGAATTTACTTCCATGCTGCACATCATTTTTCTCATAGGGTCACAACTCTGATTTCAAGCTGACTTGTTCCAGTTCTCATCTGGGACAATATTAGTTGACAGAGCAGATGTGCCTTCATACAAGTATTCCTCAGAACTCCAGACAAGTGTCCATGTGTGAGGGATATTAATTTCAACAATCACCCAAAGTGAATGTGCTGAGGGAGAGCTTTCTTTATATCTCCGTAACTAAAAACCTCTTATACGCTCCTTTTTTCCTTCTGATGCAGAAAGAATATAACAATCATTCCAAGTGTGGGTATTAAAGAATGTTAAAAAGATTGCTTTAGCTTGCGTCATGGCTGAAGCTCCGTAGTAATAGATGTCAACCATTCCCATATGTCACTTCCCACAGTAGTAGAACAGTGAAAAATCAAACAAACAAACAAAAAGTTATGCAACAATTGGCCCTAACCCACTAGTGAGTATAAAGGGAGAAATGTGGATTCTTTCTTCTCATCTCTAATCAAGTGAGAAGAGTTTCAGTGGGACCAGCCACAGAGTTTCCCATGCACAGATGGGATTAGAAAGGTTGAACTAAATTGTGTTCCTCTTGCACAACCTTCGTTGCATGACCGTCCAGCATGGACCGGGAACATTTATTTATTCTCATTACTTTAGAGAAACTCTAGGGCAGGCCTCCAGATTATCTGATGTTTCTTAGATCACGTTCTCCAGTCATATCAGAGCTGCCTAAAACATACTTATTTTTGCAATGAATGTGTGATCCAGTGTAATAACCAAAAATCCAAATTTTACTCAGAGTTAAAGCTTTTGCCTCTGATAGCTCAAGTCCATGGTGGATGCAAGGCCAGCAGTGGAAAGGAGGGAGAAGGGAGATTATTCTTTCTTTATTCAGTTGGCATCTCCAGGAACATCTTCTACTATCGGGTTATAGCTTCTGACACTTCAGTGATGGCAGCACGGAAAAGGAGAGAAGCTAAAGACAGGAAAATACATTGCTCAATTGACACCAGTCTGGAATTGCTTTTCACAAAACTTGGCAGGTGTTTCAGATGGATTCTGTCTCCCATAAGTGTTTCTTCGCAGGCTTTTCAGCAATAGCTCGATGCCAGGCCTCCATCCGTTCCTCACACATCACTGGCTCTGTGGTTCAGCTGAGCTGGCTTCTTTGGATTTGGCCAATTGGAGGGAATAGAAAAAAGTGGGAGGGAAGGGAGAAGCCAGGTGCTCCCCAACCCAATCTCACTTCACTTCCAGTGGCTTCTCCAGCTTCCTCAGAGGCTCAGCTTCGACTGAAGAGCCCCACTCTGCTGCCTGCTTCTTCCCAGTGGTCCCAGACCCTGAGCTCCAGGAACATAACTTCTCGTTTTGTCTCCAAGCTCAGGCTGTCATGACTATGTGTCCAACCAGTGTCTCAATTACCTGTCTGCTACCTCCCCATCCTTTGTTACCTTTATGAACAACGTCCTACAATAAATTTCTTCCCCTGAAAAGCTTGCAAGTGCTTCTGTCTTCCTAATTAGAGCCTGTTGATATACCCACATGCATACACACTGCCCTCCCCCCACCCCCTACTACTGGGGCCTCACCTTCGATTCTCTGGCATGGGGTGTATTCTGGCTCATCCCTTGCAGCTTCTCCCTCTATCCTTAGTCACTGGGAACACCTGAGCACCTTTCAGCGGAGGCTTTCTTCCCCTGCGAATGCCCTCTCAGCTGGAATCTAAGATCAACCAACTGTGTATGTTCCAGAGCTGGTCCTCAGGAAAGACACACCTGAGAAACATCAGTAGGAGTCCAGTTACTTCCTGTGTTGGCCTGTGTTCCCCCTAAAGCAGACTCTGAGACAAAGGCTCCTATACGCGCAGTGAACTTAGGAATATGATCCTAAGGAACTGTAGTGAGGGGCGCTGGAGCGAAACCTGGAGGCTGTATCCATTTTTATTATGCTGTGTCTGAGAACCACACAATTCTTTTTCTCTTACAGTCCTGAGGTCAGAAGTCTGAAACGAGTCATACAGCTAAAATCAAGGTGTCGACAGGGCTGTTTTCTTTTGGAGACACTGAAAACAGAACCCATTTCCTTGTTTTCTTCACCTTCTAGAAGCTGCCAGCATTCCTTGGCTCATGGCTCTTTCTTGGCTTGCTCCACCTTCTTGCTCCTATCATCATGCTTTCTGAGCCTCTAACTCTACTGTCTCCTTATAAAGACCTTTGTGGTTACACTTGGCCCATCCAAATAACCCAAGCTAACCTATTCATCTCAACACCCTTAATTTTATCATGTCTGAAAAGTCCCTTGCTCCACATAGGCTTATTTATAGATTCTGGAGATAAAATTGTGGCCGTCTTTGGAGTGCCATTTCTCAGCCTACCAGAGATGCACTGGTCACTGTGACGGGCAATCCCTTCCTGCAGAACCTTTCAAGTGTTCTTACGAAACCCACCTCAGAACCGTCTAGCTAGGGGAAGAAAGGGAGACAGCTTTATATAGCAGCCCCATCTCCTACAATCATTGTTTCCCCCAGGGCGTTACCCCCACCCCTAAGTCCAGGAGCCCCGTACATTAGTGCTAAATGGGGGGCAGGGGAAGGGACAGCCTCCGAGAAGGGCTGACACAGGGAGCGAGAGGTTTGAGCTACAGTACAGTCAATTTTTTCTTCTCAAAATTGGTTGAAGCATGCAGGGCTCAAGGAAGAGCTAAAGCCTAGGGAACCAGAAGCAATTCATAATAGGTGTCCAATTTCCGTCCTTGCTCTAATCCAAAGACAGCCAGTGTGCTTCTCCTTCTCAGGCACGAGTCAGGCATTACTCTACTCTTTCTTCCTTGGAACACGTCTCACGGAGCTTCAGGTGAAGAGGAAGATTCCCGTGGCCAAATCTCATGGGGGAGAAAGGGGAGAAAAGTACAAACATTTCAAAGACCTAAAAAGGAAAAAATCAGAATATATCTCTAGTAATTGCCATGAGGGACTGATACAGAAAGAAGCTCCCAAAGATTGGACCAAAGCACCAAGAAAGACAGTTAAGGAAATTATTCTCTAACTAATGACAACTATGGCTGAAAGTTTAAACTCTTCTCAGAGAGCCCTAGGGACAGAAATTCACTACAGAGAGAGCGTTTGAGCTCTGACCTGGCAGATTCCTGAAATGCTACCCGAGTGACAGAATCAGGAGGTAGACAAGAAGGCTATTCAGGTCACTTGTGTTCTCAAGAACAACCGCTTATTAATGAACAAGCATCATTCTTCTGCCATGTACCAGAAATAGGAGAAAAGTGTGTGTGTGTGTGTGTGTGTGTGTGTGTGTGTGTGTGTGTGTGTGTGTAGAGATGGGGAGTAGAGCAAAGGGAAGCCCTTCTATGCTGATCATCTGGATTGTGGCTGAGACAATACCATCTCACATACCAAATAGACAAAGATCACAAGAAGAAAACAAATACCGTTTGGGGGAAGGAATGAACAAATGGGCATTCTGACAACTGTTTGGAAAGTATAAATTGATATCTTTTGGCAAGGCAAGCTGGCCTTGTCTATCAAAATGTGACAGCTTTAAGCCCTTTGACTCAGAATGCTATTTCCAGAAAAAAAAAAAGAAAAAAAATCCTACAGAAACACATAAATGAATAAGCCAAAAAAAAAAAGAGGGATGGGGTGGGTATTAAAGCATGTTTATGACAACATTACTTTGAATTAGAAACCACCTGAGAAGTTGTTTTAGTAAAACCTAAGAAATTGCTTATTGCAATTCTTAGCAGAAAAGAATGTTACATTTATTGAGGTGATTTTGGTTGGTAAATATTACATACATTCCAGATGTGCAATTGTATGTTACATTGTTTGTGTATTGCATTGTGTGCTCACCACCCAGAGTCAGTTCTCCTCCCATCACTATATATTTGATGCCCCCCAGTTTTTTATATATTGACATGGAAGGGGTTCAAAATATAGTGAAAAGATAAATATGTAAGAGTGGGTGTGTTATGATGTAGTTTATATTTACAAAAAAATAATAATTGCTTATGTGAGAGCAAATGTATGATTTGATGATAATGTCGTATCCTTGACATGATATAGAACAAACTTTGACCCATAATGTCACTTATGGACATGATTAGGTTCACAGGAGAGAAGCTGGAACACTGAAGCTGCCCACTTGGTGTGACTACCTCCAGGTAAATTAAGTGATTAAGAGACTAGGAATCAGGGAAGCCGGGATGGCTCAGTAGGTTAAGCACTCATTTTGTAGCCCCGGGGACCAAGGATCGAATCTCGGCCCCAGCCCATGCGGATCCATATGCTGAACTGGGGAGTGCCCCCAGTTCGGTTCTCACCGGGGTGAGACCCTGGCCCAGTTCTTGGCCTGTGCAACCCCGCCCACCTGTGGAATGAAACTATGTGGAAAAACCAATGATGTGCATCTATGGAGACTGTTCTGGGCCCTCCCCCTTCTCTCTGTCTCTGTATCTCTCTCTCTCTCTCTCTCTCTCTCTCTCTAGCAAAAACAATAAAAATAAATCTTTAAAAAAAAAAAGAGACTAGGAATCAATATGAGCCCTGTGTTAATGAGAGTACTACCAATGACAAGAAAAGAGAACCCATCCACTTGAACAAAAGCTATATATAAATAAATGCTAAATATGCCGTTATGTTTAGATTCTGTTGCTATTCTTATAACTATCAGAGTTACTGAAATTCCTATAGGTAAACAAATTATTTTGCTTTAAAATTCTAAACTCTCTAGTTCCAACCCCTTTTTCTATTAAGATAATTGATATGATACTGTTTAAAGCAAGATAAGACTCCTAAAGAAGACAATTGTTCAGCTCTAGCAGAACTAATTTGTGTATGTTCATAAAAACCTAAACCATCTGAAGACTTCAGGCTAATCATGGCAGATGGAATATGGACATTGCTCTCTAGCAAAACTTCACAAAAATAAAACTAGAAAAATAAAATCAAGATATAAACCCCCAAGAACCAAGAAAATATAAGAGGATACAATAGTGAGGAAAAAAAGGTGTCAACATATTTTTGGAAGATGGTAAACTGATAAAGAACCAAGAAAGCTGAACGATAAATGCCCCAGTTGGTGGGGGGAGGTAGAGAAGGTTAACGTGAAGTCAGTTACTGCACAAAACTACAAAGTCTCAGGCACTAGGGTGCCAGCCTCAAAAAGTTGGGCAAGGCCATTGCCACCACGAGGAGTGTCTGAAAGCCTGTTACAGGACGTTAGACCTGTGGATCCCCTTCTTCATCAGAAACATCCAAGCAATTGCCACTGATCAGAGTCCAGAGCAATGTTACAGCTCCCTATTGCTTTCCCATCCACAGATATTGAAATTCCCTCTGCAAGTGAGTTAGGGGGAAGCTTGGAACCGCAACCTGCATCTTTGTAATCCTGGGAAAAGTGCCACCCTCCCAGCAGGATGGAGGAGGCATCCAAGAGAGTGGATGGGGCAGAGGAAAAGCCTGAGCCCTTCCAAGGGAGAGGGCCCGAGTCTTCTCCAGGGGAATCAGAATTTAGCTCTATGACTGAGAAAGAAAAGCTGTTTAATGGGCCTTATACTAGATGACATAACTATCTTTTATAACTGGTTTTATCCCCCACAGGAAGGGGAAATGACATAGGCAGCCCTGAGAGAGGAATAATATAAAAATAAATTTTTAAATCTACGACGGCTGAAAACATTAAATTTAAATTCCAGACTTGTAGCCACTGCAGTCAGCAGAAAGCCCTGCCAACACAGACAGCTTATTTGGGAAATACCCAAAGTAACAAAATCTTAGTGCAAATATGCACGGACTTCTTATCCTTGGAATTCGATGGAGAAAAGCCTGGGGACATATTGTGGGGACTGCCAACTTCAGTATGCATAAAACAATGACACCGTGGGTTACAATAGCACCCAGAACCACCTAGGGTTACAGCAGAAATACTTTTCCACGTATGAGTTTTCTATGCAAATCTACTCAGATCCAGAGAAGTGGTCCTGTAAGAAGTGCTCACTATTCCTGGCTACAGAAGTCTCAGACCAGCCCGAAGAAGACCTACAAACAGAAAAACTCAATGAACTTAACCCAACCTGTTGGGAACAGTGACACCTAAGCCACTAGATGGCCTCTATCAGAGTCTATCCTAACCCAGCTGTATCGGTTATCTAGTGCCACAATCCTGTTACATAAATACAACCGTAAGACCTCAGTGGCTCTCAATAATAAACATGTATTTTGCTAACAAGTTTACAGGCCATCTGGGTAGTCCTGCTGTTCTGGGACAGGCTTAGCTGGCCTTGGCTGGACTCACGGATCTGCTATCACTGGCACCTGGCTGCCCAATATGTCGTCAGTACTCAGTTGGGATATCTCCTATCTGCTTCATGGAGTTCCTTGATCCAGTGGGCTAGCCCAGCATTATTCTTATAAAGGAGGCTGGGGTCCAAGACAGTGAGAAGCAGCACCCAAGGTCTCAGGGCCCAGGCTCAGAATGGGCTCTTCTTTTTTTTTTTTAATATTTATTTTATTGTTTGAGAGGTGACAGGTGATGAGAGAGAGAGAGAGAGAGAGAGAGAGAGAGAAGGGGAGAGAGGGCCCAGAGCAGTCTCCACATCATTAGTTGTCACATAGTTTCGTCCCGCACATGTCGATGTGGAGCTGAACAGGACGGGAACTAAACTGGGGGCTTCCCACATGGGAGGCAAGTACTTTCACCACCATCTCAGCAGTTACCAATTGCACCACAGTTCAGCATATAGGTTTGCATAAGCCGGGCCAGGATTTGATCTCCAGACCTCTTAGTTACAAGGCAAGCGATCAACCTGTTGAGCTATCCCAGCATCCCTACCTCTTCTTATCTGCTGCATTTCATTGGCCAAAGCAATAACAAGTTCATCTCAGACTTAAGGGTGGGAACTTAGACTCCACCTCTTTATAAGTGGTGCTTAAATTTCACCTTATAAGAAGCACAGTTGGGAGAGAGTGATAAATGTAGGCCATTAAGGCAATTAATCTACTCCACCAGTCTCTTGACAAAAGTAAATTAGTTTTATTATATCAAAAGAAATTGGTGTGGGGAAGCCGGGATGGCTCAGTGGGTTAAGCGCTCACTTTGCAGTCCCGGGGACCAAGGCTCGAATCCCGGCCCTGGCCCGTGCGGACCCATATGCTGAGCTGGGGAGTGCCCTCAGTTCAGTTCTCACCAGGGTGAGACCCCGGCCCAGTTCAGCCCTGTGCAGCCCTGCACCCACCTGTGGAATGAAACTATGTGGAAAAACCAATAATGTGCAACTATGGAGACTGTTCTGGGCCCTCCCCCTTCTCTCTGTCTCTGT
>PVKE010020626.1:0-27307 GCA_004027555.1 Craseonycteris thonglongyai | reverse complement strand
AGCATCTCAGAGGAACAACCAAAAGGAGGCTCATTGTCCTTTGAAAATTCAGTGGCTTGCTAACATATTTCTCAAATCTCATATAAGTAATCTACACTTATTGTCAAATTCAGAATTTTTTTTAATAGATCTGTTTTATTTTTATTTTATTTTTGACAGAAAGAGAGAGAGATACAGAGACAGAGAGAGAACTGAACTGTGGGAACTCCCCAGTTCAGCATGTGGGTCTGCCGGGGCCGGGGCCAGAATTCGATCCTCGGTCCTGGAGGCTTCAAAGTGAGCGCTTAACCCGCTGAGCCATCCCGGCTTTCCCTAGAATTTTTTTGTAACTAGAAATTAATTCCATTTCATTGCCATCAGGCCCTGTATAATGCCCTCTCCCTGAGTGTAGACAGGACTATCATGGATTCACTCCCTTGAGGAGGTTGTTATATGATAAAGGTGAAAGAATCTTGCACATGTAATTAAAATTTCAAGAGTTAATGATGGATTAATCAAATGGGAAATTATTCTAGGTGTGCCTGACCTAATCAGGCGGGCCCTTAAACTGGGCCTTTCCTGAAATAAGAGATCTGAAATCTGAGAGAAATTCTCTAACTAGCCTTGAAGAAGGAAGCTGCCATGTTATAAGAGGATGGGGTTATCGGGGAAGGACCTGACCATAGCTCCTAGAAACTGAAAGTGGTCTCCACCAGACAGTTAGCAAGAACACAGGACCTCAATCATACAGCCATAAGGAAATGAATTCTGACAACGAACATGTGCTTGGATGAAAACACTGAGCCTCAGAAAAGATCGTACCCTTGGCCAACTCTTTGATTTAAGCCTGGTAATTATACCGAGCTGAGAATTCAGCTAACCCATGCCCAGACTCTTGACCAACAGAATCTGTAAGACAGTAAACCTATATTGTTTTAAGTCACTAAGTTTCTAGCAATCTGTTAAATGACAAAAGAAAGTTAATCCAATAACCATCCTTTACTCAAAAAAAGCAGAAAATTCTGAGCACTCGCATTCAAGTCCACTGTACAATCCCTATTTGCTTTTAAGACTTATTTTCTCATATATTTATTCTCTCCTCATCATCTACCCACTCTGATAGCCCTCCTGCACACTCACTAGACAAGAGAGTTTCCTGGACTACTCACCAAACCCAAACACCAAATAATGTATTTAAATTCTCTTTTTTTTTCACCTTACTTTGGCATAGATGGGATAAAATGTCCCCTAAGCCTGAAATGTCTTTATCAACACTCATCCTATTGTCTCTTCACTGAAATCCTGCTTTTCTATTAAGGATAATGTTAAACATACCAGATCCTTTAAGAATTCATCCAGTGAAAATTAATTAGGGCTAACTAAGTTCTGTGTTCCCAGACCAATTTTATTTTGCTCATTGTGTATGTAAATGACATGCTGATAATGTTTAATAAGCTACTTTTAGACAAAAATTACGTATACCATTTCAATCTCAGTGCCTTCCAAATAGTACACATTAAAAAAATGTTTGTTTGTTTGTTGAAGACTAAGTGAATAAAGAAAGGAAACAATCCAATGGAACTTCAACAGCCAATCTCTGCCAATCCCTATCTCCTTTCAAAATGAGAGGTTAGCATAAATCTCAGGAGAGAGGAAGGAAAATGGGGTTGATACAAAGGAAAGTTGATATGCCTACAATGGTGCCCAGCACCATGTAGTTTACTTGAAAAGATGCAAAAGTAATACAACATATTTTCTTCTATTTGAGGGTATATCTAGTAAAAATAAAAAATAAAAAAAAGCATTTTTACTTGAAGCATATTTTCCTTTGATTTTGTCTTTATTTGAACTTCACTTTTCCCCTTTAAGCCTCCTCTCTTAATTCATGCTTATAGTGCCGTGCCGCACAGCTCTCAAAACCCTAAGTCCTATATGCCACAAACTCCCTCCATAAAAAGCAGCACATACAACCCTCCCAACTTTCTCAGAAGTATCAAGTTTATATGATCAGACACCATATTTTATTTATTAAAAGTTCACTGAAGTCACTCTTCACAATGACACTTATGTTTCTAGGAATGAAGTACCATCCTCACCCTTCTTATAGTCCACATGATGGGTTCATGTGGGGTTGTTCACAGACACACTAAATGGCCTGGGAGGCAGGGTGGCAACATTTTAGGAATAAACAACACAATTCTTGACCTTTTTTTTTGGGAGTTTATTGTTTTGTATTTTGCCACAACATTCTGAAATATTTATGTTTCAGAAGGGCAGGAAGTTTATCAGTGTTTCTGGAAAAAAGATTAAAAAATCATTACCTTACATAAAGAAACAGAGTCA
Organism: Craseonycteris thonglongyai; assembly: GCA_004027555.1. Lineage (NCBI taxonomy): Eukaryota > Metazoa > Chordata > Mammalia > Chiroptera > Craseonycteridae > Craseonycteris > Craseonycteris thonglongyai. Next base: position 24,985 of record PVKE010020626.1, on the reverse strand, counting down.
CCGTTAGTCCCTTTTAAAATAATAAGAGCAATAACACATACTGGCAGCACTAAAAAATGATAGCTAAAATAAGAGGGGAGAAAAACAACTATAAAAATCATATACAAAGACTATAAAGATAAAGAAATTTGGAGTTATTTATTATGGACTAATCACCATATCAAGCTTAACAGACACCCAAGATATCTCTTTATCAGTACAACTAATACAACCAGTATTCAAACTGTCCTTCCTTCTATATCCCCTTACATGCCCTAGTACCCCTTAAGTACCATACTTGTAATATTTTGTTTCATATTATGTATCTTCTTTTTTAAACCTGGTCTCATCTCCACTATGAAATTAAATCTCTCTGAGAGCAAAGGTCGTCTTCTTTTTTTCAGTATCCTAGAAGATGGTGACCATAATAAGTGATCAAAAATTATTTGAATGCATTTTCAATCTATTAACTGAAGACAAAATGCTGGATATAAATACATAATGTAAATCTTAGTAACATATAAGATTAGTTGCTTGCATATTGATTGCCACAAACAAGGTCAACATATTTTAAACTTGCTAGACTATAAACTTTAAAAAAAAATCATTTTCTTACAAATAAATAATAGGTAAAATACCTTTTGGATTAAATGTGATTTTTGTGAACTTTTATGAATTTTCATTACATTAATACAAACTCAATAGTATACAATCTTTTACCTTGAAATTTTTATTTAAGCCTATAAAAAAATGTAAAAAAAAAATCATACAATGAATATCTCTATAAACTTCACTAATATTCATCAAACCTTAACATTATGCCATGTTTGCTCTCTTGCTACATATACATAAACATAAACATATTCAGCTGCCAGGTTTCATTAAGCCATTTAAAAATAAGTTACACATGACACAGAGAACATTTTGATGATTGCCAGATGGGAGAGTAATGAATAGAGGAGTGGGGGGAAAAGGTGAAAGGGATTAAAAAGTACAAATTGCCAGTTATAAAAATAGTCATGGGGATGTAAAGTACAGCATAGAAATATCATCAATTATACTGTAATAACTACATATGGTGTGAGGTGGTCACTAGATTTATCAGGAAGATCACTTTGTAAGGTATGTAAATGTCTAATCAACATGTTGTACACCTGAAATTAATATATTAATAATATTGTATGTCAACTGTAATTGAATCCCCCAGCCTGTGCAAATTCACATGGTGAACTACGGCACAATTGGTAACCAACCGCCAGATGGCGGAAAATGTTCTTGCCTCCAATGCAGGAGACCCCCAGTTAGGTTCCCACCCTGCCCAGCCCCACATCCATCTGTGTGGAATCAAACTATGTCACAACTAATGATGTACATCTATGGAGACTGCTCTGGACACTCTTTCCTTTTCTCTCTCTCTGTCTCACCTTCTCTCAAACAATAAATAAATCTTTTTTAAAAATGGCAGTGATGATAAAGACACTGATGTTAAAGATGCTTGTGAAGGCTTTGCATAGTTATTGCAACACACATGAGAGTGGGAGAAAGTAGTATTTCCACACTGATATAATTTTACACACTAGGTTATTTTAGCTACATTTATATAACTTAATTGTTATATTAAATATTGTGAATATACAAAAATAAAAATGAGTTATAGATATAATACTTGATCCCTAAATACTTTATTCTAATACACATCTCTTAGAGCAGGCCTGAGCAGACTTTTTTTCACAGCAAAGGCTACTTCTCCAAGTGTCACGGTCCACTAGCTAGTTATTTTATTATTCAGGCTATCACCCCAAAATCACTTGGTGGTCCATTGGCACACCACAATCAATGTCTTGCCAAACCTTGTTGTAAAGTGAAAAGTTTATCTTAACTAAGCACACCATTACCACACCTGAGGGGAAAAAAACAACTCCGTAACAACAGCTATCATTCAAAGATAAAACTGTTTTCCTATATGTTACTACATAGAATAATTTCCAAATTGTTACCAGGAAGAAAAAATACTATAAATATAAATATAATAAAAGGCTTAGAATTTTTTAAATGGGTGTTTAATGAGACGCTGTATGTTTTATAAAATATACTAAAATGATTTCTTAAAATTTCATACAAAAACATATTACTAATGTTTCAAATTTAGTCCTTTTTTTCTCATAACACTACAACTAAACTTAGTTTTATGGATATTATAAATATTATTCTCAATACTGGCAATTTTTATCATCTTTAGAAATATTTCCTCTCCTATATCCAATGTAAATGCAGTCCAAACTCTACACACAGAGTATCTTTGCTCCAAAATATACATCAATGATATGTTAAAAAAAAATTTCACAAGATTTCTTTCATGGCCAAAGACAATGTATTAAAATATCCTTACTTTTTTAGTTTGATTGTATTTTTTAGTATAATCTCCATGTGAACTGGAAAGAAAAACCCAATTTGCATGTAAAATGAGATGAAAGTATCTCTAAACTGCTTGACAGATGACTTAACCATAAGATTAACTTAGCTTGTTTATTAATTTAGAAATCACAAGATATGACTGTACCAATAAAGACAATTAGTCTTAAACTGTAATTAACTGGGTTGGCAAAATTTAATCAGAAAAGAAAAACTCTCAAAGGAAACAGTGATATAACATATTTGATCATTACAGTAAGGTTTCAGCTACTATATTAGTTATCAAAAGACTTGATAATAATAAACAATTAAAATGCCATGTTTTAATATACTTATGTCTGGACAGATCCACCAAAGCCCTTCAGAAGGGATAAAATTGCCTTTTTCATTCATTTCCAGAATGTCATAAAATAATTTTCTCTCCCCACTTTTTCATTAGTGACCTTATCTTTTTGCAAATTTCATAAAATCCACTTAAATACCATTTACACAGTTATCATACTCTTAGAGTAAGTTCCTTTCTGAGAATTAACATATGTGACAAAAAATTTCAATATTCATATTCTAAAATGTATGTAAATAGTGTATCTTTAAAATAAACAAATTGAGCTGTATTGTATGTCAAAAGTTCAAGATCTAGTCAACAAACATGAATTGGTGATAGAGATGAAGGTTTTACTTACATTTGTAACAGCTATAGCATTTTTATCGTAGTATTTCTTCTTTTCGTATTTATCTCTGATGAAAAATTCCACTGCTCTGAAAACAGAAATCTTAAGGAAAAGGGTAAGTTAAGTGATGTGTACACTCCCCTTTACTCATTCCTCTCCATAAATCTTAGACTCTCAACTCAATTTTCCTACTCCCCATCTTTGCTTTTCTCACATTATTTCTGCAACGAAATTCTGTAACCTACGTTTCTTTGTGCCAAAAAAAAAAGTCTATCTCTTTCAGGAACTTTCCCCCATCCAACAAACCACTCAATCTAATTTTAGAAAGAAAAGTAACCATATGCATATTTCTCAATTCCACCACACTCCTCAGCCTTCCACTCCCTCTCCCCAAAACTCTAAATTCAATTAAGTTTCATTTTCCATTTTCAATATAAGAAACTAATACCCACACAGTACCCACAGTGTACCAAATACTTTGTACGTGCTGTCCACAGTTCATTTCCTTCAATCTTTCCACAATCCAGTAATGTATATATTATTATTTCCACATCAGAGATGAAGAATCATCAACTTGGAAAGATTAAACAATTGTGATTTCAATACTTATATTATGTCCCGCTATACATGGCTGCCTCTAGTTGTGTTGCAGAGGATTCCCTATGTAATATAAGAATGGTAGTCAATTTTTTTCTTGCAAATCTGAGAAACGGAGAAGTCAAGAAGCTAAAACCAAGGTTATACTATTTTAAGTTTTTGAAGATGGCTGGACTAGTCTTAACTGTTGATCAAGTGAGCCAGTTCTAGTGGGATTTGAGTATTTAGTTCTTTTACCACCTAGTCACCACTTTATCATATCCCACTACAATGGAAATTCTTCCATCAGGGATTCTTATCTTCCTTAGAACCATGAACCCCCCAGGTAAAACCTGTGGACACCTTTCTGGGATAGTACTTTTTAATGCATAAAATAAAATACATAGAATTACAAAGAAAATGAATCACACTGAAATACAATCTCTGTAAATCCCCAGGTTAAGACATCCTTCTGTTCAAAAGAAAAATTACCTGAAGCAGTAAAATAATACATTTTCAGTAAATAACTCTATATTAGAAGTTAATAAAAGCCTTTCAAATTGACAGTTGAGCAACAGGTAATAGAAAGAGTTGAGAGACCACTCTACAGTGGATATAAAAGAGATGAGGCATTATGAAAGCACTCAAAGGTCTTTCACAATGACAAGTAAGACAGAAAACCTAAACATTCAATTTATTAAGTAAGCTGAATAACTGAAAGCCACTTTTTAAAGACAGTTTTCTACAATCTGATTATGTGAAAGGCTCTTTACAGTATCTTTTTTTCTCATCTTAACATATAAGGTAGGTGCCATTTCACAACTACTAATAAAATGGGGCACAGAAAGTATAAAAAGTTCTCCTTGGGATTCTACAGTACACAGAAGAGTTAAGACTCAAAACCAGAAGCATCTGACATCTACCTTTTCAGGATGTTACTGGTCATCACAAGTTCATTTATGATCAGCCATTTAATTTCTGGTAATGATAATAAATGTTTTAAAATCCGGAGGAAAAAATGTGAAATTTGGAGGGCAAATTCATTTTCTAAGTAGCCTTGGCAACCTTTTCAAGGGAAAGGACGCAGAGTGGTTATAAGGCTGCAGGTTTCGATATGTGAACCCTTTTGCAGCCAATTCAGTTAAAAAATTACCAAAGTGTGTCAAGATTTTCATAAAATGCAATGGTATTTTATATAAATTATTTCACAAGTAAATCAGCTAAGTGTTAAGTTTACTCATGATTATAAATCCAAGTTCATATTAAGTTTCCTATTTTTCTAACATAAAAAAATCAAACAATTAAAAAGCTGACTCAAATGAGGTGTAGGAATGCGGATGTACTGAGCAACTTTTATTGTGGAGACAACTATTTATCCCCACAAAAGAGAAGAGAAGAAGAAAAAGGTACTTATTAGCTTGATGCCATTTTCACTTCAGTAATATAAAATATATTTATTGCTTTAAAAGTATAAAAGTATTTTTAAGATTAATATATTTACTGTGAAATATGAATGTTATATAATATGTATATACATAGTTATTTTTTTAAATATATTTTATTTATTTATTTATTTATTTATTTTTGACAGAGAGAGAGAGAGAGAGAGAGAGAGATACAGAGACAGAGACAGAGAGAGAACTGAACTGGGGGAGCTCCCAGTTCAGCATATGGTTCCGCACGGGTCAGGGCCGGGACTCGATCCCTGGTCCCTGGCGCTACAAAGTGAGCGCTCAACCCACTGAGCCATCCCGGCTTCCCCCATAGTTATTTTTTTAACTAAAGAAAACTTGGAAATTCAAATTCTTAGAGTATAATTTTTATGTTTAAATATCTGAGAAGAGAATAACAATGATATTTTTCCTTCTTAAAGATAGAAAAAGGTTTTATTGTGGATATTTTTTAAAGTATTTTACTAGATAGTAAGCTTGAAAAAATTTCACTACTTTCTTTTATGAAATGGTTACAACAAAGAAAAGATCCCTGTTTATGACCAAAAATCATTATTAAAGTTAGAAATACAGTTCATAAAATAATTTAACCACCAATAATAAAATTAAAATACTGAAAACTATGGTGGTTTTACAAATACTGAGTATGAAAAAGGCAAACATTTTAAAATACAATCCTTTGGAGGGAAGAACAATATTAACATCTTGTAAAATGATAAGTGGCTGTGAATTTTCAGAAATGACAGTGGAATCTTAATTTATATTTATTTTATATAAATAATTCAACTATATTTGAGTGTAATTTCTGCTTATGATAAGAAATGCTCTCAGAAATTATCTAAAGTAACCATTTAAAAATTATATGGGCCAAAGTTGATGTTTTTCAAAGATATACAACTAAACTAAACTAAAAATGAAGCATCATGGCAGGAGAACTTACTAGGATATACCTGATTATTAACATAAAACATTATTTTTTAAAAAGCAATCAAAGCACACCAAAAAGTATATTGTTAAAATTCCATGGGATTCACCTGAGGAAAGACTGTGATTTAGGAAATGCAACGTCCTTGATTTCTCTCAGTTCCTACTCGTCTCTTAAGCAAGATCATATCATATGGCCTTACATTATTTCTGTAAAAGTTCCCAAATGCAAGCCAATTCTTTATTGTTAATACTAGAGAAACAATATTTAATTCTAGGGATCACCAAACTTTTTCTTATGGTCCAGATCGTAAATATTTTAGACTTTGCATGATAGTCTACGAATATGTTGCATCCACCCATCTCTGCCTTTGTAACTCCAAAACAGTCATAAAAATTTCATAAATAAACAGGCATGACTGTGTTCCAATAAATTTATTTATAAAATGAGGAACTGGCTCGTGGGCTATAGCTATAGTTACTGATTCCTGAATTCCATTCCAACACTGTTGGAGAGCAAAAGAATAGCCAAACTGGATTTACAGAGAGTCTCCGTGTCTGCACACTGTTATTATAGTAGTCCCCCACTTATCTCAGATACATTCCAAGACCACCAGTGTATGCCTGAAAGCACAGATAATACTAAATCCTAGATATACTATATGTTTTTCCTATACATACCTAACTATAATAAAGTTTAATTTGTAAATTAGGCATAGTAAGATATTAACAATAAACAATAATAAAATAGAACAATTAGAACAATATACTGTGACAAAAAGTATGTAAATATGTTCTTTCTCTCTCTTTATCTAAATATCTGGAATTTTACATTTAATATTTCTGGACTACAGTTGACCACACGTAACTTAGAACTGCAGAAAGCGAATGGCTAGATTTTTTTTTCCCCTGACAGCTTTCATATATCCAGTAGACACTTGCTATTTAACTAGCAGTTACTGTTACCTTAAAGTTAGCTGATCTACTTAAAAAAAAAAAAAAAAAAAGATAGTAATACTCATCTCACAAAGTTGTTGAAAGTTGTGGGCATAATAATATATAAAGCACTTAGCACAGTACCTAACAAATAGTAAGCATTTAATAAATGAAGTTTTTATTTTTATATAAATTTGTATCGTTTCCTCACCTTTAAAATGGAGTATAACACTAAAACTTATCTCACAGGATTATTGTAAAAGTAAGCTAGTGTACATAAAGAACTAAGAACAGTGCATGGCATATAGTGAGTGTTATTTAATTTTTTAGCTCTTATTATTAATAAATGTATTTTAATAGTCAAATTTTTTAAAACATAGGACCCATGGCAGAGGGAAAAATTGGAATGCAGCTATTGTGTTAAAGGTTAAGACGGTTTACATATCACAAGTTTAAATAGATGAGCAAATGAGAAACAACAAAACAACCAATGGATTTGGAGACTAGGAAATACTTATCTTCATTTTCCAGTCTCCAGGTGTCCTTTGAGACATACAACTTAGTTATACTGATAGAAATCAATAATACAACCCAAAAAAATCAGAAATAGAATAACAGCCTTTTCAGGAAATCAAGGTGATTTATATACTATTTATATATTATATTTATATATTATAAATAGAAATCCAAGTTTTTCAGTGGTTACTTTGGGATTTAGAAAACAACAAAATACCCCAGACTCTTCCCCATGACTAGTTATTAATACAAAACATTCAGTACAGTACCCTTAATTTTCCTCCTCCTAAAATTAACAAATGGTACTACACAAGCCCAGAAAATTTTTAACATTACTATGTTTTTTTATCTTTAAACATGTATTTATCTGTATTTTAAGATTTTTTTCCCCTTTCTTTCAAGATATTTAAAAGACAACTAAATTATTATCTACTTCCAAGAAAAAAAACCTTCCAGTTCCAGGCACATACCACTGACAGCAGTAAAATTTTAAAAGCTCAAAGGAGAACTGCTGATTAGCTTTGGTACACAATAGGTCTCGTGAAACTGAAGTAATTCAGGCTTTTAGATAAGACAAAATATCCTAATAATGAAAAGCTTAATGTAAAGCTGTATCATTTGTCATGCACTAGTACATGCAGCCCCTAATAACCACACTCCATGTGAGAAATTACCCTTTCACAGCAGCTTCTGCATAACTTTTGTAAACGTAAAGCTTTAAAAATGACAAGTTTCGTTAAGAATGCTATGAAGTCCCATATTATGTGAGTTTGGTTCCACTTGCCTCTAGAGATGAGTCAATTATATTTCAATCAATGAAAGTGCAGAGACACCAGGCTTTTACAAGAGCACAGAGCTTTAGAATGATTTATGAAATAAGGTAAAAAGACAGGTTTTTTTTACTAGTCTCCCTAATCCAACTGCCAAACCACCGTGTTTCATAATTAAAAGAAGAGACAAAATTGACATTGTTATAAATAAGAAAAAAAAATTTAATGCTATAGTGTTACTTAACATATAGGAGCCAGTCTCATGGTTCAAGAGGTATCATCTTATATTATACTCTTATCATTCGTTGTCATCTATGTCAAATTTGTTTAGACTAAATCCCTCTTTCAGTAGCTTCTGACAACTATTACAATATCTTTTTTGTGAATAGTTAAGAGGTCAACACCTCATATAACTGTGACCATAATTTGTAAATGCTTTAGAAGTAGTAGCATTTAGTTTGAAAAGTCAGACAAGCATGCTTGAAATAACAGCAAAAATACACATAATCCAAAAGCCTGACATGAATCATACCAGGTACCCAAAAGTTAAAATCTTCACCTAGACCTTATTATCTAGTCGCAGAATCCCAAACTATAAGCCTATCCATTTTTAAAGGCCATCAAGACTCAAATATGACAACACTGGTTTTAATCAGACTTTCATCATTAAATAATATTCAAGTGCCCTTAAACAAGAGAAAAAGTGGGCAGGCTTTGTTTGGGGAGTTTCTTAACAGCTTTTTGAGTATCCCACCATCTCCCCCACCAAAAATAAAAATATGTTATTTTGAAAATTAAAAAAGATAATGTACATAAAATGCCAAGCTCAGTGCTTAACACATAGCAAACCCTTATTAAGCAGTAAAGCTACTGCAGCTATTATTTCCAACACATATATTCACTGTGTAAAAGGTCAAGGATTCATTGATACCAGATACTAATTAATTCATTATAAAAATCTCATCTATCCTTAAATTTTCAAATAACTAAATATTTAAAAATTTATCAGCAAAAACAGCAGAATAACTCACTATCTCACTAATCCTTTACTTCTATAAGGTTCATCATAAAATTGATGGCAATTCCTTAAGAAATAGTATTCCTACCAGCATATACATAATGGTACATAAAAAAGTTTAATATAAGAGGAGAGGATACCAAGAAGCTATATTGTCCTACCCTATATCTTCAAGGCTTATTCAAAAATGAAATGGAATACTGGTGATGGACTTGAGTAACTTGGAAGCTGCTTTCATCTACAAGGTACCACATAATGCTACCTAGAAAAATTTCAAAAACCTCAAGTAATTTACGCTTTATATTCAAAAAGTCTAAAACCCCCAGCTCAAACCAAACCAACACCCCCCAATGTACACCACACACATTTCCAGGAAAGGGAGATGCTTTAATTTGAGGAATATTATATGTCATCTCAGGCGTGGAACTGAGAAGCAGAAGGAGGGATAAATTAGTACAATTAGCAAGCAGTTGGTAATAATCACCTAGGATAGTATTTGTTTGCTCTGCCATGCTCTATTCCCCAAGGTTCTGTCCTAGGCCTTCATTTCTCAGAGAAGGAAAACAGCACTCAGATTCTTAATAACCTTTCCCCACAAAGAAAAAAATAAAGAAAGGACCATCCTAGGTAAATATAATTTCACATAGCACTTTTCTATCCCTTACATGGTAAGTGATTCTACAAGCTGCACTGCATTTCCTGCTTTCTTCTAGGGTCCATACTCATGTTTCCAGCTAGTTAATAAGTATATCACCATGTATGCATCCACATCAACTTGCCCAAAGTAATGAAGCACAGCTCATTATCTTTCATTTTTAATTCTTAAACTTTTAACATCTGATACTGAATTCCTTCTCTCAAGTGAATTCCATAGAACTTCAGCCAAGCTAGAAAATTTGAGGTCATCTCAGTGTCTTGCTCAAAAACAAAGCCAATTTTAACCTAATCCAACTGCTCCTGCTTTTACAATTTCCTTTTATCTTCCCAATTTCTTCTTGTCCATTCTCAATGCCACTACCTAATTTATATCTTCATCACTGCCCATCTCAGGGCTATTCTCATATTCTACATGGGCTCTCTGACTCCAAGATCTCCTTCAACTAACCTTTCTTGTGGCAGAAAATGTTTCTCCTGCTTCAAAACGTTTCAAGGCTTTTCAAATCCTTCAACCCTTTGGGGCAATGAAATGAGCTCCAAATTGTTCTATATAGTAATGAAAACCTACGACAACCTATAAAATAAGCTTCTACTGCCATTTGCCTCACAAAACTTAAATCGTGTCACATCAAAACCTTAAAATATCATATTTCCTCATTCCTTAATACTTCTGCTCACACAATTTTTTATGCCTGAAATGTACCTCTCACTCTTATCCTAGGATCTTGCTATAATAAAACAGCCTCGGATACCAGATTGCTTAATTTGTATGAAGGTGGTGAGGAAGTAGAAACAGAACAGATCAAATACAAATACTAAGTTTTTGAATGTAACTTAAATGATTCTATACAAATATGAAAATACACATAATGGACTGTATCTCCCTGTGAAAAGAGATCACCCTTTTTTCACTATTTGACCACACAAACTGTTTTAGTATACAATGGGTAATGTATAACTTATCTTTAAGAAACTACAGGATGCCAGAATAGCTCAGCAGGTTGAGAGCTTGCCTTGCAATAGCAAGGTCTGGGGACTGAATCCCGGCCCTGGCCCATGCAAACCCATATGCTGAACTGTAGTGCAGCTGGTACCCACCGGGATGGCACACTGGAAAAGAGTCTCGCCTCCCATGAAGGATGCCCCAGTTCGGTTCCCACCCCACACAGCCCCACATCCACCTGTGTGGAGTGAAATCATATCACAACTAATGAAGTACAACTATGGCGACTACTCTGTGTCCTCCCCCTTCTCTCTCTCTCTTTCTCTCTTTCTCTCTCTCTCTCTCTCTCTCTCTCTCTCTCTCTCTCTCTCTCTCTCTCTCTCTCTCTCTCTCTCTCTCTCTCTCTCTCTCTCTCTCTCTCTCTCTCTCTCTCTCTCCCCTCTCAAAACAATAAATCTTAAAAAATAAAGAAACATTTTATTGTGAAAAGCACCCATGTCACCTTGGATAGAATCACAAATTTTTTAAATGAACTAGATAATCTTATTTATAGAGCAACACAATTTTGATAAGCTGTTTTTTCAAACTTCAAAATGAGTTTGAGAAACCCTATAGAATCAAATGATTTTGTCTTTAACAAATGTGAAAAGCATCCTAATTAAAAGGCCTCGGAGAAAATATTCTATTCATTCATTATAACATAACTGTAAAATAAACCTATTTGGGCAACCTATGCAAAGATGGAATGTCAGTAGTATATATTAGCATAAATTACTTCAGCACTTCCACTAAATAAAATGCATACCTGCCAAAATGCTTCATGCAAATATAATTACTATATAAAAATGATCAAATAAAATCGATTTGGAAATTATTTTCTAAAATATTCAAGATGCTTACAAATCAAATCTCTAATAACCAGTCTAAATAAAAATATATAGATATATACTCTCCAAACAAGAGTTTGAGATCAATCAAGAAGGATCAGTCATCATAATTTACACTCAGTAAGTAATAATTATATAAAAATACTATGTAGATCATGTATTACCAGATTCCTAAAAAAAATTATTACATACAAAGTATAGTTCAGGGCAAATCAATTTCTATTTTTAATGAACAACAGTATTATAAAGTTCACATCTTCCTAAATATAAACAGTTAAAATATGAAGTATAAAAGTGAGTTAATTCATTACAAACCCACAAGAAATATTGAAGGATACTGATCTGTCTGTGGTCTTCGAAAGTTCTCTGGAAGATTGGCTTCATAGAGTAGTCTTGCTTTAGTATTTCCCATATCTTGCATACACTGTTAAAAAAAAATGAAATATTTTCATTACTCATATAAACATTAAAAAGTAATCACTAGGGGAAGCTGGCATGGCTCAGTGGGTTAAGTGCTTGCTTTGCAGCCCCAGAGCCCAAGGATCGAATCCCGGCCCTGACGCAGGCGGACCCATATGCTGAACTGGGGTATCCCCCAGTTCAGTTCTTGCCAGGGCCAATGTAGGAGGCTTCTGGCCCAGTTCCTGCCCTGCGAAGCCCCATGCCCAAGTGTGGAGTGAAACTACATGGAAAACTAATGCTGTCAACTATGTAGACTAGTACTCACTTAGGCAGCACATATACTAAAACTGTAGAGACTGCTCTGGGCCCTCCCCCTTCTCTCTGTCTCTCTCTGTCTCTCTGTCAAAAAACAATACAATAAATCTTTAAAAAGTAATCACTATACATATATACTTGTATACATACATACACACATATGCACAAATACCAGGTACCATTTATGATTTGCAATATATACTTCTCCTTAAAAAAATAATTTAGATTACAGCTATAAAATTACTCAAGTTCAAAATGGAAGCATATTTTTAATCCTTCAGGTTTTTCAACATATGTAGGTCCATAATTTTCTAACGTCTTTCTCTGTGAATACAAAGCCATCTTTATTTATACTTCCTAAAAGTAAATTCCCTGGGTAGTTCATGGACCATATTATTGTTTTAAATATACCACTTGAACAACACTGCTTTCCCAAGATAGCAACTTAAGATTAAATCTTCTTTGTTTTGAGCTTCAAAATACTCTGGGGTTTCATTGATTTACCATCAAGATCACTATGGAGAGCAGACAAAAGAGAAATAGTGCTAAACCTAGGATTCTACTGAAGTGTATTAATTTGGTGGGGGCGGGGGGATTATTAAACCTCTGAGATTGTGCTGAAAGAAAGCTACGCATCCTCTCCCTACAAAACAAAACAAAACAAAAAAACTGTGTCCAAAGGCCAAAATTTACATACAAGTTCAGGAGTTCCTCCTTAAAATCTATAAATCTCAAGAGTAAGAACCATTGTTCAGAAGGCATAAAATAATTTAATAATCATTTTACCCAGTTTAATTTTCAGTATCATCTATGAGTAAGGACTAGCCAGAGTACTTCCTTAATATTCTATTACATTAGAAATTAAATTAGTATTTATAAATAAAACATTATTATTTTACATTGTTTACATAGAGCTTGAGTATCTTAAAATGTTATAATTGGTAGAAAAATCAGTTTTCATAATTCCTTTATTTAATTTTCTTAGACACACTCACACACCCACACACCTGAGAAGACAATCCAATTTTAACAGATAATTAGATGTTGACCTTGAGTTGTAGCCCTCAAGTGTACATAGAATTTCTCTTCCTACAAATAAAAAATAGTGATTTTTCTCCCAACTGAAAGTTTTAAGGTATACAAAATACTGACACTCACTGCTGGATCTCTACTCCACCCCACCTCAACTTAAGTATTCTCTTAGAGTAAGTAAGATTTCTAAGTCATTCCTCTAGAAATAATGAGAAAATGAAGTAATAGGGGGCTGGGAAATAAAGGGGATAGATAGTAAACCAAAAAACAATTAAAGGTTTTTGTTATTTAATTCTAGAGATAAAAACAGAAGCTAAAGCAAAATAAATCCTTCCTCAAAACTGTGTAAGATGCTAATATAATAATTGTATATCAATTATAATTTAAAACTAAATTTTAAAAAAGTGTATATGATGAGGAAACAGTTTGCATAAGGTGAACTGAAAGTACAAAGTCAGAGGATTCTACTACATCATGGCACATTCTAGCATGAAGTTAGTATTAGTAAAGCTAATATGTAATTCTGTGTAGGGGGAGAAGAGTTGAGAAACATAGCTTGCCATTCCCGAAAAAAGGAAAAATGCCTTCCATCTCAAGCATTAAAATGCTGCATCTCTGTGCAACAGTGGGAATTTGGAAGTAGAGATGATCAACTCATATAAAGGTATAAAATATATGGAAAGAATTAGACCAAGAAAAAAATATCTCTTACTAATAGTTTGCACAATATCTGCAATGAAGCAACAAGAAAAAGATACAGCTCATAGAAACTATGAAAGTAAGAAAATTTGAAAAGTTTCTATCAAGCAAACAAGAATGCATGGAAACTGTAAGAAAAGAATTAATAAGACTGAAAACACTATCTTCTGTACATGCCATATCTCATTGGTCCGATGATAAATTTTCCTTCATAATTGAACATTTATGAAATAGTAATACATCTTATAATTGACAGTATCTTATTAGGGATAATTTTTTTCTTATTATTCTCTAAAATGGATGTGTATCTTACAGTCATTGATATCTTATATTCAATGAATGTGACTGTACACATTTTACATAAAATATTCTATTTAATATGTCTTTAGTATTTTATTTTGATAAAATAAAAAGTAATTAAGAACAAGGTATCAAGGTATACATGTACATTATACTAAGTTTTTAATGTTTACTAGAGATGCTATACATCACAATTTGACAGCAGAAAAAAAAAGAGGTATAAAAATCTGAAAGGGAGAAGTGATGTAAAATAATGAGTCATTTCTACAGATGACCACTGCAAAAAAGTGACTGAGTGCAGGTGCACAAGTGTGTATTTGTTATTTGAGGCTGGGGGAAACAAGAACTCAGTGACACCAAATATAGAAAGATCATTTTTAAGGAGAAGGAAGATGTTGGTTAAACTCAGATAGTTTCTAAAAAGTGGAATAGAGTATGGAAGAAGAAAGGTCAGCAATGAAAAGATAAGATGAAACATTAAACAATTTAGAGATGGTTAAAACTAGGGGAAAAAACAGAAACTGGCACTTTAAAGAGGTGATAGAAGTATGGTACAAACTAGCAATCCTCAAAATTTTACAGGTAGAAGACCTATAGAACACTTAACCTAACAACTACAAGCATTAGCTTCAATATTTTACTTTTAGACATAAAGAATATATATTATTACAAATGACATATGATATATTTTATTACATATATTGCATATAGATATGTGCATCTTAAATTGCAGAAAAACATGATTTAGCTATTATTATCCTAATTTGACAGGAAAAAAAATAGAAGTTGGAAGATGCTAAATTACAGGCCAATGATTATTAATCTCTATGAGTATTTAACTCTTGATAGAACCAACATCAGTCATTAGTAGTTTAGATATCTCAGGCTGCATCCAATAACACTAGGAACTATGTCCTACAGGGCTTACAAGCCTAGGCTCATCTCTTTAGAAGCTCAGTTTTCATTTTACAGATGAGGAAAATGAAGCACAAAGAGCTTATGTGATTTCTCTAGCGAGGATACAGTTACAGGGTTAAGATTAGGAACAAGTTCTCTCAGCCCCAATCCTTACCACCATACACCAACTACTCAAAACAAGTATCCAGGAAATTTCAACATATAATACAATACTGTAAGCATTGCCTCCATTATTAAAACATCATTCCTGTTACTAAAACGTTAGTTGTTTTTTTTTAGGTTCTCTCATCCAAAATACTTTAGCAAAATGTACTGACTGTTTTGAAAGGAGGATTTTAGTTGCTTATTCTTTGGTAACTTATAATTCAATTTTCCAGAGCTGAGATGAGTAGACCAGTTACCGACAAAGTGTGTGTGTGTGTGTGTGTGTGTGTGTGTGTGTGTGTGTGTGTGTGTGCCCATGAATGCACATGCACACACCTAATAAAGGGCATATACTTCTTTTAAAAGAAATGTAGAAATGTCACTTAGGTAGAATATATTTTTAAATTAATATCATTTACTGTTCCTAATAAATGCAATCTGTCCTATTTGATACATTATTTATGCCTAGAAAAGAATTTTACATTGTATATTTTTTGAATAAACCATCTTCATCCAAAATTTCCATCATTACAATTGCAAAGGAAGGCTTTATCTGGAAATAGTTGTATAATAAATGACACTTAAGAATCCCAAAACATACTATTAAAAGTATTTTATCCTTGTCAATCCATTAACTACATTTTTAGTTTCTCTGCATAATCTAGTACCTAGAGCAGTATCTACCCAAAGCCTCACACATCACTTGAGATTCAATTTCAAAAGATACTATTTGAATTGAAATGTCAACAAGCATCTATGGGCTGACACTGTATCATCATAATTTAATGTAAATGAAACGTTCCTATTTCTGAAATGTTTTAAGTAGAAAACATTTCATACCCAATCCTAATTTTTGCACTAGAAATATAAAACCTATATTCTAAAAGACTTCTAAGTTTTCTATTTTTCAGAAACTAAAGAGAATTGGGGATGGTCAATTTAAAGTTTTAATTAGCATCTATTTATTGAGTATTTGCAATTTAATAAAGTAAAACATACAAAATATAACTAAAACTAAAATCAATATAACAAAAAGTAGAAATAAAAAATTAAGCAGAATCAGTAAGTAGGCAAACAAATGTAAAGGGAAATTTTATTTAATGATACTGTATTTTTTTTTTAAATCACTGTTTCATGTCAATGGGGCATCTCCAGTGCGGGGGAAAAATGGTAAGTGGTAAATAAGCACCATACAGAAACAGGTTTACTGAAAAAAAAGAGCCTTGAAATAAATTTGAAGGTAAAAGGTAGCAGGAACAGATAGAAATAAAATGTGCCCAAGTTTAAATCATTGTCAATGTCAGGAAATAATACTAAAGGCAAGATAAATGACAGGCTACTTGATATTCCAAGTTAATGATTCATTCTCCTGAGAATAAAACTTGTCATAATTTTTTTCTTTCCTTTAATTGTCTCAAATCTGGAAAGCAGAGCTCTTTGTGGAATCCAACTAAATGATACAACTACTTCTGGAAATAGCTTCAACCATCCTTGCACAAGTAAAGCCAAATTACAGTCCAGGCCAGGTTCAATGGCTATGTTTAAGACCTACAGCTCCTTGAACTGCCCCTCTCCTACACTTCTGGGTATCCTTCCGTTTTTCTCAGGACATACCTCCCTCCTATCTGTTCCTGTAATATTTCCTACACATTTTTCCTCAGATTCTATTAGGTACCTGGTCAACGATTATTTATTCTCAAACTAAAATTCACACTAATGTATTAATTAAGAAAGCTATCTGTATAATTTTCATAAATTTTTATGTGTGCACTTATTTGCCCTTCTAAATTTACTGGCTGGGGGAAGCCGGGATGGCTCAGTGGGTTAAGCGCTCACTTTGCAGCGCCGGGGACCGGGGATCGAATCCCGGCCCCGACCCGTGCGGAACCATATCCTAAACTGGGAGCTCGCCCAGTTCAGTTCTCTCTCTGTCTCTGTCCCTGTCTCTCTCCCTCTCTGTCAAAAATAAAAATAAATAAATAAAAATATATTAAATTTACCGGCTGTTTTAGAAAATGAAATAAACAGAAAAAGAAACAGCAGTTACAAAATAAAGAACTAAAATTATGAATTGTATTGTTATGAATGATTAGATTATGGTGTGACAATTAGATCTAAAGTACCAAAGGCAAAAATGCAAAACATTAAAATATCTATAAAATTTTACAGGTGCTACATGTCTACGTTAAATCTGGAGGAAGAAAAGGATATGCAAACAACTAAAAACATGTACCACCTGTAAGTTTGTATATATGAATAAAATATATTGGGAAGAATACACAGAAAACTGAAAAATATGGTTTTTCCTAGGCAGAGAAACTGGATGACTAGGGGAGAGAAATGGGAGAAAGAGTATTTTACTTTTTACCAACAGTGTCCAACCTCTTGGCTTCCCTGGGCTACATTGGAAGAATTGTCTTAAACCACACATAAAATACACTAACACTAACTGATGAGCATAAAAAAAGGCCACCAAAAAACTCATAATGTTTTAAGAATTTGTGTTGGGCCTCATTCAAAGCTGTCCTGGGCCACAGGTTGGACATGCCTGCTTTATAATTTTTGTGCCCTTTATAGTTTGTACCATTTCCATGTAGTATTGCCCATTCTACCAAACAGTAAAATAATTTGAGGGAGGGCTCTTAATACTGTACTGTTTCTAAATAAAATACTATCCAGAAGGAGCTCAGTAAGGGTATCCAAGTAGCATCTAAATCAGACAAGGAGACCCTCTTCACTGGTATCCTCCACTCCGACTTGGAAAATAAAGTCATCTAATCAAACAAGTTATGAATCAAATCAAATTAATACATTTTTATAAACCTCACCCAAGTATATCTTACAGTAAAAAATATACTCAAAATATAACTGACATATACCATATTTTTTCCAAGATCATCTTCTTAAAGAAATAGTACTATTAGCACACCACCCAGCAATCTCTCTTCTGGGTATCTAACCAAAAAACTTGAAAACCCTAGTCCGCAAAGATATATGTACCCCACTGTTCATTGCAACACAGTCCGCAGTGGCCAAATCATGGAAATAACCAGGTGTCCTTTGATAGATTACTGGATAAAGAAGTTGTGGTACATTTACACAATACTCAGCAATAAAAAAAGATGAAATATTGCCATTTGCAACAACATGGATGGACCTTGAGATCATCATGTTAAGAGAAATAAATCAGACTAAAAAATCAAGAACCAGGAAATTGGGATGGCTCAGAAATTGGGATGGGGTAAGCACTTGCATTGCAGCCCCGGAGACCAAGGATCAAATCCCAGCTCCAGCCCATGCGAACCCATATGCTGAACCAAAGTGTGCCCCAGTTCAGTTCTTGCTGGGACCTATGTGGGAGGCTCCCGACCCAGTTCCTGCCCTGCGCAGCCCCACGCCCACCTGTGGAGTGAAATTATATGGAAAACTAATGCTGTCAACTATAGAGACTGCTCTGGGCCCTCCCACTTCTCTTTCTCTCTTTCTCTCTCTCTCTCTCTCTCTCTCTCTCTCTCTCTCTCTCTCTCTCTCTCTCTCTCTCTCTCTCTCTCTGTCAAAAAACAATAAAAATAAATCTTAAAAAAAAAAATCAAGAACCATATGACTTCACTTATATGTGGAATATAAAACTGAAAGTAACAGAAAAAACTCATGGACACAGTCACTAGTTTAGTGGTTAACTGAGGGTAAGGGAGGAGGGGGAGGGAGGAGGGAGGGGAACCAAATATATGGTGATGGAAAGAGCACTGACTCTGGATAGTGAGCACACAATGCAATGCATAGATAATGTAATATAGAATTGTTCACCTGGAACCTATGTAACTGTTACTACCAAATGTCACCCCAATAAATTCAACAATTAATAAAAAGAAACAGTATTGTCACTGAAGATTATATCACTGAAATTCCAATGTTTGTTTTTCTTATTAAAATTTGAAATGTATTTGGTTTTTGTGTGGGAAACAGAACATTACTTGCTCTATTTTCTATTCATTAAAAGTTTTAGAATACAAAGACTAAGATTTTCAACTTGCGTTGGCTAAATAATATTTAAAAAAGAAAAAATTAAAAAGAGAAAAATGAGTATTTGCAGTCCCTGAATAAATTCTTCAGTCAGTGACTCACCTCTACTACCACTTGAAATTTTCCAGAATAGTTCTCTATCTTCCTCTCAAAAGCCACCAGGATTTCTTGCATAGGAGCAAGCTTTTCAGGACTGGTTTCAAGATCTTTTGGATTCCAGCTGCTGGAAAAGAAGGGCCACCACTTTTGGTCTCAGGAACTCTTTGGAAATATTTAATACAGAGTCCATTTCTTCAGTTTTCATAAATTTGTCTTGTAGGGGAGTTGTTCTCTTTCTGTTTTAACTGTTCTTTTTAAGAACAAAGTAAGTAAACCACACATATTTAAAAATCAAAAATTTTAAATGATATGTACATCTACCTGTTTTCATATTTTTCACAATTTCTAGACATTCTCAGATCTTGATTTATCTGTTGCAACATTTCCTAGTTGCTACAAATTTAGGAGATGCACTTTTTTTTAAGTAAAAAAATTAAACATTGTTATGACAAAGTTGAAAAAGTTTCACATTGCAGTCTTTTGTCATCTGTACTTACTATGAAATTCGTATCACTAGAAGTCTAGGAATAAACTACCACTTTCATCCTAGGTGTTTAAGACCCAGCTCAGGAATCATCCTAGACTTCTCTCTCTGTCAGGAGTCTTTGTGATTCTAATTCTTTAATATTTCTTTAGTCTTCTCCCAATAATCAACCCCATTGCCACTACTATAGTTCAAGACCTAGTTACCCACTGATTAAGCCACCAAAGAAACAAGCCCATCAGATTTATGTTCTTAAAAGTAACATAACATTAAATGTCATTCTTCAACTCACATTTTAAGACTTCTCTGCTTTGTCCCTACCCACACCCCCTATCACTCATATAATCAAGATCAAGCTAGACTGCAACTTTCACCTTTACCACCTATGACACACATAACTGCTCCCAATGCTGTTTCTCAAACACATGTTTTCTCCATCTTTCTGCCTAAAAGGTCCTCTGTACACTGTAGTATGCTTTTAGAAATTCATAAACAAATACAGGTCACTATAAAAATAGTAATGAGATATTTTTAAAATATGTATAAACTTACCATATCACTAGAAATACTTTTTTTTTAAGGAGCCACTACTAAGTAACTTGCTAAAGATAACCCACCAGTTAGTTAACAAAGCCAAAACCACAACCCAGAGTTTCAACCCAGTGCTTTGACTATGCCTACTACTTTATTATTATTATATTTACACAAAGTATACCCTTAAAGTATTATGTGCAATAAAATTAATAATTATTATATTTCCAGGTGATTCATTTATACAAGTACTCATTCATTTCTACCTAACAATTTCCTATCACATAAAACATTCTTTATAGGGTACATAAACCATTATCTTCAGATAATTTATTATTCCTTTAGTTATACTCTTAGTTCTACTTAGTTAGGCAGTACAGAAATAACAGAGTTAAATTAATGAAAGACTTCATTCACTAAGTAACATCTTATCATGCTTTTCACTACTCTGACCCAAGGACTATAGCCAATCACTACAAAAAGAATTCTAAAAATTATTTTATTACTGACCTTTTTAAAAGTTTAACCTTAAAAACAATGATCAAATCAAGAGAAAGAAGAAAATATAGGGCAGAATCTTGAACATTCAAATTCAAAATAAATGTCATGTTTTCCCCAATGGATTGCTTAAAAATACAAATTTATTATTAAACTTCAGAGATTAAATTTTATTACAGACAGTATCACATCTCTTTCTTCAGCTTACTATGCACATGTAGACAATATATAAAGCTGCCCCCTTGCTCTGCTCTTCTTTGAGGACACACTTAATGATCCTGGCAAGGGGTTAGCATAAATTGAATCTAAATCAACTTTAAAAGTTAAGTATGCACATTTGAGGCCATGATTTGAGAAATTTCATCAGCTTGATAGAATTATAATGAGCACTCTTCCCACAAAATGAGAGAAAAGTTGCTTGACCTTGGATTTTCCTGAATAAATATATACCAAGAATTGTGTATTGAAAGCTTATTATGTGCCTGGTTCTATAAGGCACTATGAAAATTTATCTAAAGGTCAAAACTCTGAGAGATTAAACAATGTTCTAACACATCCAGGTCAAATGTGGTTATATCATGGAGCTCTCCAAATTAGCTTTTTTTAAACTGGAAGTTTGTTCTATTATATATTGCTTGTCATAGAAATTCTGTAATAGTAGTGACAATTTCTGAAGCTCCCAGAAGTTCCTCACACACAGTCAATAATACTGTGACTAGAAGAAAACAGAAATCCATACACAATATCAACAAAACTTGGTGATGTAGTCTCCCCATAAACTCCAAAATGCCATCATCGGGTAGAGACAAGGCACTAATGATCATCACTAGACCTGCATGATGCCTGCAACTAATGGGAAGTTGGGTGGACCTGAAAACAGAATACTAAAATAGTGAAGAGATACAAATTGAAAATTACATGGAACCAATCTGAAGAAAGTACATGAAATTGAAAGGATTTTTACCCTATCCAATAGCGAGTAAGTGCTAAAGGTCCACAATAAGCTCCAAATGGGGGGATATGTTCTAACCCCTATGAATTCTCACAATTCTTTTTCTAGGACAGGGCTCCAAACTGAGGAGAAAATATTGGGAAATAATTCAAAATTGGGAAAGATAAGAATAATGGAGATAAAGGAAGAGAAGGTCCAGATGAAAGTGGCAGAACAGAGCAAGAAAATCCTTATTTTTAAACATTACATAAAAACAAATAAAGAGAGAGGTCTGTGAAGTCAGAAAAGCTACCTGGAATATCGATTCCTTTTAAAAGTAATGAAAAACTAATGCCACATAAAAATAATCAACAAAAAAGAATCAAGATCAAATCTCATACAAAGTTATTAGAAAAGAAGAAGCCAAATAACATCTCTATGATGAAACCACACTAGACCAAATATGCCCAGAAAACAGATCAAAACTGTAACCTACTAACTCAGAATGAGCTAAAAGACATATACAGTATATGAAAGAACATATAAAATGAGTTAAAAGATACTATATTAAAAATATAGGGTGAATTGGGAGGAAAT
The DNA here is from genome assembly GCA_004027555.1 of Craseonycteris thonglongyai. Taxonomy (NCBI): domain Eukaryota; kingdom Metazoa; phylum Chordata; class Mammalia; order Chiroptera; family Craseonycteridae; genus Craseonycteris; species Craseonycteris thonglongyai. The sequence continues at coordinate 2,272 of PVKE010020626.1, read as the reverse complement.
GCTTGTTTTCCCTTTTTAATCTCCATTCTCCCACTTCATTGTTAAAGACAACAAGCATTATCTCACAGAATCATATCAAACTAAAGACTGTTCTCAGCATGCCATTAAAAAGCACATACTGTGTTCTTAGCACTGTGGTAGCCATCACAAGGACTACAAATACACACATGATAACGTTTCTAAATACTGGAAGCTTACAATTAAGTTAACAAACATGCACAAAGGTAAATAACAGTATGTGCTATTAGATAATTAATCACAATCCATACTCAGAAGGTTTTATTAGAGTAGGGGTTTAAGCTGGTTTCAATGAATAGGAAGAATTTGATTTGACAGAATAATAAAAACATCACATTTCCTTCAAGGACAGTGGCAAATCAAAACAAAAAACCAAACGAACAAACAAACAAACAAAAAGGCAAGAACACTAAGTCAGTTTGCTTCAATAGGAAGAGCTATCTCTATACAGCCAAAGCTATCTATTGTAAAGCATCTGGAGTAAGATCAAAGACACGGGATAAAGCCATATGGCAGAGGTATTTGACTACCAATTTAAGGAAAATAAAACCTTTATGATTCTCAGAGGAGAACCAATGCAAAGCTCTTAGGAGAGAAATACAATTATCAATGCAATGTTCCAGGAAGATTATTCTGGATGTGGTATATAAAACAAATGGAGAAATGAAAGTGATAGATAAATTAGGAATATTACGAATAAGCTAAAGCTCTAGATATGGTAGGAGAAATGAAAATGGAAAGCAACAGAAGGAAAGAATTAACCAATGGAACACAGAGCCACAAGAAAGAAAAAAGAATCACAGAACACTACAAGCTTTTAAGATTAACCGGAACAATGACATTAAATAGGAAAGAAAGCCAGTCTAGACAACCAGATAATTACTTAAATTTTAGATTTGTCAAGTTGCAGATATACAGACATCTACCAATATTAACATTTACAAATGCTACACATTAATACCTACAACTGTAGCCAGAATTTCCCACATAGAAAAACTGAAAATTTCGTAAAGCCTTTTTTTCTCTTTCCATATGAAATTTTTAGAGGTTTTGTTGATACTGCTATAAAGCAACAATTTATTTTGATATTCTATTCTTTATTCTATTCAAACGCATAATGTTATCTGACAAAAAAATCCATGCATCTATTTCTCTTAATTTCTGTCATTGCATTAACAGCAGGCTTTCTTTGCTTCATTGTGAAGCATTTTTCATAAAGCAACAAGATTTTTAATTACTTCAGAAGTTACTGAATATACAAAGATCAGTAGATAGTAAATTACTATTACTATCAGTAGATAGTAAAGCCATGGTGAAATTCCAGTGCCATAGAATCAACCTTACTCCAGCCTCAAAGAATATACAATTAAATGAATGCTAGAAAAAATTACCCATTACTTCATGCCAAGGATACCCAATATTTCTTAAGAATGATAAAGTCACAAACACCAAAGTTCTCCAATAGGCAATCTAAAAAAGAACTGAAACTCACTGTAGAAGTCACTACTGGAAAGAGAGGGGAAAACCATCTCCACACACACACACAAAAATAATCTCTGAATCCAAGAGAGTAAATGAGTTTTCCTATGGCGAAAAACAAAAGAGCAAAAGGGCTGAAGATAAAATTGTAGAAAATCTCCAGTAATAAGGAAAAGTAGAAAAAGATGTGGCATAGTAACTTCAGCTTCTTTTACAAAGAAAAGGTTCAAGAAGGCAGTGTTTGGTATCAAATAAAACAGAGAAATCAAGGAGGATGAGGGTGGAGAATTGGATTTGGCAATTAGTAGTAATAAATGTTCTTTGTGATTAAAAACTTAGCAGAATGGTGGAAACAACAATGAGTTAGTAGAGGTAAAAGTAAAGAAATGAAAATGTAGGTAAAGATGTTACTCAAGAAATTCAACTGCTAATGAAAAAGCAAGTCCCTAGAAAACAGTGGCTGGCACAATGTGAGTACTTAATAAATGCTTACTGGCTGAACAGGTAAACAGTGAGGATAGCAGAGTCAAGAGCTGTATGTTAGGGGAACAGGGTATGAGGGATACTTTTATGGAAGAAGAGGGGTGAGGCAACATGTTTCAAAGAAGAAAGAGTTTAAAGATGTCTCTAAGTAAATGTAATTTTTTTAATAGGTGGAAAAGGAAGGCTGAGAATGAAAATAAAGGTATAGAAACTAGCAATCACTACCTTCTTCCATTCTGCCCCTAAAACAAGAAAACAGAAAATAGGAAGTACAAGCAGATACATTCAGAGA
>PVKE010020625.1:0-27312 GCA_004027555.1 Craseonycteris thonglongyai | reverse complement strand
TGATTTTGCTACTTTGGATTTCATTCCTTGACTCATTGAACTTTCCCTTTTAACACTTTAACCTTCTAATACTTTACTCTATGGTTCCATCCATGATGCTGAACTTGGGCACACATTGAATGCGTATCATGGTATGCCGGCCTAAGATAATATTTCTTTTGATTTGACTTTTAGGAACCCATGCCATTTTAAAAATCCTTTTCTGTCTTAATGGATGTGGAAACAACCTTCCACTTGGTATCAATCTGCCTTTTCCACTCCTACACCTGGGTTTGTGAATGCTATTGGGGAAATGAACACAGTCCTGCAAATAATTGGTGTTCACCAGCTGTACCCATGAGGCAGTTCTTGCACCTGTTTCTAGACAGCACCTTTTCCGTTGTCTTGCTGTAGTTTTTTTCCCAAACCTTCCACATTTTCTTTGAGCTTTTTACCCTACCCGTGCATGTTGTTTTTTTTTATCAGAAGATGATCATTCGTGCTTAGAACAGACTAAACTGGTATAACAGAAAGATCAGAAAATAGATAAAAGCACAAACCCAGCAGAAGTTCATTCCTTGGTCATGTTGATAGTCTTGGTTGGTAAATGGCTTTCCTCTGGATGATTCAGGCACCCTGGAACCTTTCATTTTGTGACTCTGCCACCCTTTCAGCCTTTATTTTCAACTGCATCCAGCTAGTGGAATGTGAAAGAGAAGCATGTCCACTTTCTAAATGCTTAGTCTTGAAATGAATGTATCGGTTCCACTCATACACCATTGGGCAGCAGTCAGGTGCACAGACATACTCATCAGCAAAGGAAGATTGACAAATGGAGTTTAGCTAGGAGCCCAGGAAGAAGGGAATGTGGCTTTTTGGTGAACTGTTATCTATCTCCCTCACTCACAGTGTTCTCGAATTCTGTTATACTGAGAAAACACAGATATGTCAACTCAATATTTTGTTCTCCTCTCATCTTTACTGTATCTGAATACACAAACTCCATTATTTACTACCGACTTAATGGAAGAGTTATCCAAAGTGGATGCTTTCCCCAATACTCTGCATCCGCTACCCCTTCAGATAACTTATTCTATGAAAATTTCCCATATTCACCTGTATTTTAAATATTTACAAGAATGCTCAAGAATCTCTCATCCAAAAGACAAACAAGAATCCAGACCAAAACTATTCCTCCACCCTGTACTTCTCTCATGCTGCATGTTTATTTCCTCCTTTCTTTCAAGGTATGCTTCCTGAAAGTATATTTTATACTTTGTTTGTCTAATTCTTCACCTTCACAATACAACTGTTAGAAATTCAGTTTCTGCTTTAGATAAATCTGTTCTTGTTGTGGTTATGGATATCTGCCCAATGGACAAATCAATGGGATTTTCTTACTTGAAATTTCTGCGATGCTACTCATACCCTCCTTTTGAAATTGAACTTTACTATACTATTATGATTCTTTGTTCTTCTTTAGGACTACTGCTTATGGTACTTTTTGAAGGTTCTTCTCCTTGATATTGGGTTTCTTGGGTTGTGTTCTTCATTCACTGTCCTCTCCTTGTAGATGCTATCTTCACCACAAAGTTTGTCTGTATTCCATTTCAATGGTTCCCAAGTCCACATCCCAAACCAGAGCTCTTCTCTGAGTGAGACTCAGCAGACATTTCCATTTGGATGTCCCACAGTCAAGACAGGATTCACCATCTCTGCACCCTCCCCCACCATGCTGTCTCTCCTCTCGTGGAAGAGCTATCACCATGTTTTCTTCCACCTGTATCATTTATTCATTTAAGTTGATTAAGTACCTAATTCTGCGCCAGGAATTTTTTCTACAAATTAAGATGATGGTGTACAAAACAGTTATACACTCTGCTCTTGTAGACTTTACATTCTGGGGGTTGGGGCGAGAAATAATGATTAGATAAGGAAGAGACTTATGAGATAATGATAGCTATGTGTTGGGTTCAGATGCTTTGGGAAGGTCTCTCTGAATTGCTGACATTTGAGCTTGGTCCTGAAAATCAGAAGAAGCTGGCTGTGCAAAGATGAGGAACAGATCATTCCCGGCAGAGAAGATACCTGGTGTAAGAACAGTAATTGTATTCTTGATAAGTTTAATGAACAGAAGAAGGTAAATAAACCTGGACTTTTGTGGGTGAGAATGCAAGGTGTCTGTATTAGTTTCCTGCGGCTCCTGTAACAAATTAGCACGAACTTGGTAGTTGAAAACAACAGACATTTATTCTTAGAGTTTAGGAGCCCAGAAGTTTAAAAGCAGTATCACTGTGCAAAAATCAAAGTGTTGGCAGTTTGTGCTTCCTTCTGAGCTCTCAAGGAGAATCTTTCCTTGCTTCTTCCAGCTGCTGGTATCTTCCATCATTAGGTTGTGGCTGCATTATTTCAATCTCTGTCTCTATGGTCATAATACTTTCTCTTCTTTGTGTATCAAATCTCCCTTTGCCTTTCTTTTATGATGATGTATATGATTCCATGTGGGGCCCACTGACAATTCAGGTTAATTTCTCTATCTAAAGATCCTTTATTTAATCACATTTACAACGTAGTGTGTGTGTGTGTGTGTGTGTGTGTTTGTGTGTGTATATATATATATATGTGTGTGTATATATATATATATATATAAAATAACATTCACAGGTTCCAGAATTTTGGATGTGGATATCTTTTGGGTGTCACTATTCAGTCTACTAGTATACAAAATAGTCTTTAAAAAGTAGGCAAGGGCTGGGGGAGCCAGGATGGCTCAGTAGGCTAAGCGCTCACTTTGCAGCCCGGGGACCGAGGATCGAATCCCGACCCCGGCCCAAGTGGACCCATATGCTGAACTGGGGAGTGCCCCCAGTTCAGTTCTCACCGGGATGAGACCCCGGCCCAGTTCCTGCCCTGTGAAGCCCCACTCCCTCCTGAGGAATGAAACCATTTGGAAAACCAATGATGTGCAACTATGGAGACTGTTCTGGGCCCTCCCCCTTCTCTCTGTCTCTGTCTCTGTCTCTCTTTCTCTCTCTCTCTCAAAAACAATTAAAAAAAAAAAAGTAAGCAAGGGCAAGATTCTATATAGCTTTACAAACCAGAATAAAGCATTTAGATTTCATTCTTTAGTGGTATAAGTCATTGGATGATTATATGCCAGTAAAGGAAATGATGTGATCCTGCTATAACACAGTGTCTCTCAACTTCTTTTATTACTTGTTAAGAAGAAAAGTTAATTAAAAATTTTCACAGCAAGAAGGTATTCCTTAAACATTATTGTATAAGATTTTTTTGGGGGTAGAATTGAGCTTTGAAGGATAACAAATTATTGTTATATATAATATGCCCTCTGCTCCCTTCCAAGAACCAATTTTGTCCCCTTGTGAATATTACTGCCCCCGCTGAGAACGCATGCTATTAAAGATTGCTTTACCTGGTAAATAGTAGACTGGATTAGGGTAGATGGGGAGGGGAGATTGAAAGTGGGACTTAAGTTAAAAGTCCCTATTAGTTGCACAGTGGCCTGGTGGCCAATTGGAGTTTAAAGGCCTCCTTGGGGACTGTTTGAAGTGGTCAGGAACACCTGGTGCTCTGAGGGCCTCTTCCTAGCCAAGATGGTGGTGTAACCCCCGGGGGAAGTGCTTTCTCCTATTTGGCAGAAGTTAAGGAGCACTGCCTCTGGAGGCAGTCATCTAGCAGTCTCCTCGCGAAGTGTATTTAGACTCATGTGTTCTCCACTCCACTGTCATTGCCATGGGCTTACCGTATTATATCCTTAGGAATTTGTGTCTGGATGTTAACATCTATCCTCCTGATTTCCATGCTGCCAGATTCCTGTTCTTTTCCTTTATTTCCCAAAACTGCTTCAGGGAACTGGGAATGAGAGAATGGTCTTTTAAATTAAAATGTGATTCTGTCTAATCTTACTAGGAATGTTGTATGAGTTAATATGCCACGTATAAATTGACTAGCACAGTACTTACAACACAGTATGTAACCAACAACTATGCTTAAATGACTTCCTTGGTAATCCGTTGCTTACTGGACAAAGGGCAAAGTCCCCTGAATGGCAAATAAGATCTCCAGAGATTGCCCACTGCTTGCCCATTCATTCAGTCTCTACACCTTCTCACTTATGACCTACTGCATAGCATCCTGTACTCCAGGCACACCACGTCCCTTTGTTCTTGAAGATGAAATATTCATTCATACCATGATGTCTTTGCTCATGTTCACTCTGGACCTGGTGAACCCTCAACATTTGAGTTAATTATTGCTTTCTCTACAAACCTGTCCTGATGATGTTTCCTATCTCCTTTTCTCCCCAGGGTTAATTACTCTCTTAGCCTTGTCCGAACCTTATTTGTATCACTGTATTTGTTTTAGAGTCTATTTGTCTAAGCTATGAGTTCCTTCAAGGCAGAAATGATACATTATTCATCTTTATTTACTCACAGTCTAACACAGTAGGCACCCAATGAATATTCATTGAATAAAGGACAATTCAATACATATTTGAGTTTACAGATGGCCTTTCCTATTGTGAAATCTAAGTTATATTTGTACACCTTCTTTTTCTTTACTCCAATAGTGGAGGCAAATTTTCAGAAGTAGAAGATAAATACAGAAGAAAATTGGTGACTCTGTAATAAGGATGGGAGGCATACTTTATCCTGTGTTATTTTTCTTTTACTGAGTGACTTTTATTTACTTGAGCTATGTAGTGATTTTGCTCACAGTTGTTATTGTTTCATTCTGAGTTGTAATCATTAACTTAAAAAGGTTTTTGTTAAAGTATAGTTGGAACACAATATTATATTATTTTTTGGTGTATAACATAGCGATTTGGCGTTTATATATACCTTGTGATGTGATCACCACACTAATTCTAGTAACCGTCTGTATTGCAAAGTTATTACAATATTTTTTATTATATTCCCCATGCTGTATACTACATCTCCATGCCTTATTTATTTTATAACTGCAAGTTTATACTTCTTATTCCCCTTCACCTTTTTCACCCATCCCCCAACATCAGTTTGTTCTGTGTGCCTATGAGTTTGTTCTCTGTTTCTATGAGTCTGTTAGTTCATTTGCTTGTTTTTTTTTAGATTTCACATGTACAAGAAATTGTATGGCATTTTCTTTCTCTTTCTGACTTATTTCATTTAGCATTATACCCTCTAGGTCCATCCATGTTGTCACAAATGGCAAGATTTCATTCTTTTTATTTCTGAGTAATATTGTTTTGTATACTGGAGGTACCCCTCCTCCCCCGCAAAAAAAGAAATATATATATATACACACATTTTAAGGGATGTTATCTATGTATTACTTTTTTTTTTTTTTTAATTGTTGAGAGAGAGAGAGAGATACAGAGAGAGCTGAACTGGGGGAACTCCCCAGTTCAGCATATGGGTCCGCACGGGCGGGGGCGGGGGCCGGGACTGGGATTCGATCCTCGGTCTCCCGCACTGCACAGTGAGCGCTTAACCCACTGAGCCATCCCGGCTTCCCCCTATGTATTACTTTTTGAAGTTAGCAATGTATAGTATAATGTTCACTCAAAAGATGGCATTAATCTAATGAATGCTAGCATCACCAGGCGACAGACAGAGTGGTCAAAGAAAATGGTGGAAACATGGTTGTCATTTGAGGAGTGCAAGGCCATTTTGAAGTGGTATTTAAAATTCAAGAACATTATGGAAGTACATTGATAATGGAGGTCTGAGTATGCAACAGAATCTCCAACATGCCTAACAATTGTATGCATTCTTGATAAGTTTAAGATGCATGCTAAATTGAAACGGCATGCACAGTGATACAAGTGGACACTTTGGTCAACCTTGCTCAAGCAGTAGTTGGCCATAGTAAGAAGTGTCAGGATGCTGATGGGAACCACTTTGAGCACCTCTTGTAATTGCAGAAGTCAAACGTGACTTGTATTCATCCTCTGTTATCAGGATATATTATTACACATTTAATATAGTGTTTTCCTTTTTTAAGATCTGTATATGTTTTTTGGCACCGTGTGTGTGTATAAAATTGATATATTCTTTATCCGTTCCTCTATTGATGGACACCTCGGTTGCTTCCATACCTTGGCTATTATAAATGTTGCTGTGAACTTAGGGGTACATTCAATTTATCTTTTTGAATCAGTGTTTTTGTTTTCTTCTGGTAAATACCCAGAGTGGAATTGCTGGATTGTATGTTAGTTCTTTTATTTATTTATTTATTTATTTATTTTTGACAGAGAGTGAGACAGAGAGAGACAGAGAGGAGGGGGCTGGATTGTATGTTAGTTCTTTCATTTATTTATTTATTTATTTATTTATTATTATTCTTTTTGACAGAGAGAGAGACAGAGAGGAGGGGGAGGGCCCAGAGCAGTTTCCACAGCTGACAGCATTAGTTTTCCATATAGTTTCACTCCACAGGTGGGTGCAGGGCTGCGCAGGGCAGGAACTGGGCCAGGAGCATAGGCCCTGGCAAGAACTGAACTAGGGGCACACCCCAGTTCAACATATGGGTCCTCGTGGGCCAGAGCCGGGATTCGATCCTTGGTCTCCGGGGCTGTAAAGCGAGCGCTTAACCTTCTGAGCCATCCCAGCTTCCCCTAGTTCTTTTCCTAATTTTTCGATGAACTTCCATACTGTTTTCTATAGTGGCTGTACCATATCACAATCTCTCCAGCAATGCATAAAGGTTCCCTTTTCTCCACATCCTCACCGACACTTGTTACATGTTGACTTTTTGATACTAGCCATTCTGACAGGTGTGTGGTCATACCTCATTGGTTTTGATTCTCATTTCATCAACAATTAGTGATGCTGAGCATCTTTTCATGTTTCTGTTGGCCATCTGTTTGTCTTCTTTGGAGAAATGTCTATTCATGTCTTCTGCCCATTTTTTAATTAGATTGTCTGTCTATTTATTTGATGCTGAATTTCATGAGTTCCTTATATATTTTGGATATTAACCTCTAATTGGGTATTTTATTTGCAAATACCTTCTCCCATTCAATAGGCTGTCTTTTAGTTTTGTTGATGGTTTCCTTCTGATGGTGCAGAAGTGTTTTAATTTGATAGTCCTGTTTAGTTTGCTTTTATTTTCTGTGCTTGAGGAGTCACATCCAAAAGATATTTCTAAGACAGATGTCAAAGAGTTTACTGCCATTGATTTCTTCTAGGAGTTTTATGGTTTCAGGAAAGTCTTACATTTACGTCTCTAATCAGTTTTGAATATATTTTTGTATATGGTGTAATAGACTGGTCTAGTTTAAAATTTTTTGCATGTATCTATCCAGTTTTTTCAATATCACTTTTTGAAGAGACTCTCATTTCTTCATTTTATATTCTTGCCTCTTTTGTCATAGATTAATTGACCATATACAAAAAGGTTTATTTCTGTGTTCTCTGTTATGTTCTACTGATCTAGGTGTCTATTTTTGTGCCAGTGCCATGCTGTTTTGATTACTGTAGTTCCTAATATGGTTTGAGATCAGGGAGAATGATACCTCTATCTTTGTTCTTTCTCTCAAGATTGCTTTGGCTATTCAGAGTCTTTTGCAGGTCCGTATATATTTTAGGATTATTTGTGCTAGTTCTTAGAAGAATGCTATTGGTATTTGGATAGGGATTGAACTGAATCTGTAGATTGCTTTGGGTAGTATGGACATTTTAACAATATTAAACTTTCCATTTATTTGTGTCCTATTAATTTTTTTTTTAAGTGTCATACAGTTTTAGAGTATAAGCCTTTCAGTTCCTATAATCATTAACTTTTTAAGTTACACACCCAAAGAAATACAAACATCAAACAAAGGTGGTTTTCTTGAAAGGTGTAAGTGTGATGACTTGGCAGTTTTCAGTGCCTGTCCACATTTGCAGGATTGGGATGGGGAGCCTTTTGAACTCTTGGTTAAAATGTCCACTCCTTTTTAGTTTTCTTCAAATCTTGGGTTTTCTTGATCCTATTTGAACTAACTGATTAATTACATTTAACAAAGGACTGAGATAATATAAATCAGACATTAGCAATAAAAACCTAGTAACAGAAAAGTGGAAAGGGCACATGTGAAATGAGGCAGCAGGAGTGAGTCACTTAGTGGTGACAGATAGGGAGTGGTGGTGAGGGGCAGGCAGAGAAGATTGAGGAGTGGGGAGGAGTCTGTGGAATGGAGTAGATTCTGTAAGGAATGGTGTGGATTCTCTGAGGAATGGAGTGGATTCTGTGAGCATAGGTGAAGGTGGTTTGGGGGATATGGTAGCCTGTTGGGCAGTGGTTGACATGCACTGAATGAATGACCAAACAAGACCCATTTTCCACTTAAGACGGGGTCACTGACCCTTTTCCGCAGTCTCTTGCTGTAAAGTTAGCCAAAGTCATGGTGTATGTTTTTACATCTGACATCAGGGTATCATCCTAGAAGGGACATGCTCTTGAGAAATATCTTGGTTTCTTAAAACAAACAAACAAACAAAAACTACGGTATTGACTCAGAGTTGACTCTTTTGATGGTATTTTAGCTTTATATTAGTATTTTCTTTCAGGTAAATGGTGTTCAGGGTTTGTGACAGAGCCAGAAAGCAACTCCTCACCATCTCTGAACTAAAAATAAATTCCAAGAAGTGTTCTGAATAGAGGACCAAGAAAAAAAAGAAAAGAAAAAACACACACACACAACGTTCTTGTGGGTCAAAGTTGTTCCAGTGACTTGGGTTAACTCAGGCCCCAAAGCTTTGCTTAAGCCTCTTTTAGGGAATGTTTTAAATCCATTGATTGCACTACTCAAGATAGGCATATAAACATTGGATTCCATGTGATTAGTTCTTGGCCTAAAATAAAAGAGAGCCTGCTGTCTCCCTCTGACTTCTATAACAGGTAACCTGTGGCTTGTAGTTAGATCTGTGTTACATGTTGGGTTTTATAGGCCTTTTGTTTTTGGTTGAACACGTCACAAATAACAGTATCCACTGTGTTTGAGAGAATGTTTACTTTGGGGAAAGTTGCTAGAGAAATACTGGAAGAGGCTTGCCTACCATTATTTTCAGGGATGTGATGGGAATTATTTTTCCCCTCAACCTGTGAGTCTTAAGTGCATTTGCTTGTTCAGAGTCAAGGGCCAGTTAGAGTAAAGCAGAGCTATGACCCTGTGTAGATTGGCTGCTTTTGTTCTCTCCTCTAAACACAGTCTTTGGCTGTCACCCCAATTTGGCAAATGTGGGAGCCCATTATAGGTGCTCAGTATTGTTATGTACTAGTAATGGGAGCTGTTAATAGCAGATGTATTTTTACACCTTATTTATATTATCTCAGATTCTCAATATAACTTGTGAAATAGGTGACTTTTTTATGGATGAGAAGACTAAAGCTCACAGCCAGTCACACAGCTAATAAGTGACTAAGTTGAAATTCTGTCCAGGGCTGTCTGTCTCTGATGGCCCCTATGCCAATTGTGTCCTGCAGAGACAGTTCTATTGACTGGTCCATGGGATCATTTGAATATGCCAAGGACAGCACCTCATGACTACCAGGACCCCAGCTGTGCTTAGAGGAGTAGCTGTGGTCCTCCTGTCTGTGCGCACTGAATGGTCTGTCACAGGGTGGGGAGAGAGAAGGAATGTTGGCCCTGTCTAGCATGCTGCCCTTTTCTGTGTATCTGCATGCTTCCTTCAGGGCCTGGTACAGTGGAGGGGCCCCCTGGCTGTATTGATGGCTGAAGAGATTCTGTGCTTATGGAATTGAACCCTGGGGAATACCACGTTCCTGTTAAGTTTGATTAAGTTTGCAGTCACTGGTTTGATTAGTTGTTGGGATTTTTGATGTTGTGTTAAGCTTTAAATCCCTGAGAAGTAATATGAAATAACTAAAAATTCAAGGCTGATTCAGATATAGTTTAACTCGGGTTTAACTAGGTTATTGTGTCAGTGCTCAAGGCAAATAAATTCTAGTTAGTGTGGAGACTGTTCTTCAGAATATGGTAGATGATTCTGTGACATTTTCCAATTCTTGCTCCAAGATTCCTAATAAATTGTAAAGGCAAACTATCCTTTCCCTTTCTCTGTATAGGTCTTTTACTTTAGTTCATTAAAGATGAGAAAGGTTGTGTAAAAGGAAAATCACTCAAGTAATGGTCAGATGATATGGGATTTAGTTAAATGTCAGCTATCTATCTTCTTGGTGCTCTTTAAGTTCCCTGTCTCTCGTGCACATGCACATGCACATACATACACACACACGCACAGACTGCTTTCCCCGCCACCCCCACCCCCCTTAGTATAAGAATGATACATGCTTATTGTAGAAATGTAAAAAAAATGATACACACTAGGAAGAAAATAAAAATGACTTACAACCCTACAATTCAAAGATGAGATTTAAACATGTTTGGGTATAACCTTCAGGTCTTTGTGTGTGTGTGTGTGTGTGTATGCACATATACTTTAAAACAAAAATACACAGATACTGTTTTGTCTACTTTTCTCTTCACAATTAATTTTCTACTTGCCCATTAACCCATCTCCATCCAGAGTAATTAATCCAGCAAAAAATAATTCCTAAACAATAAAGAGATTTGAGAATGTCCAACTTACTCAAAGCTGTCATCTTATTTCTAGACTTTTCTTCACTTTATTATAATTATTACCAGCATCAAAATGTTGTTTTTTCAAGTGAGAGTGGGTAAGAGGATGTTGATGCAGTCATTTTGGTGGTGAATGACCTATGCCCATTGTTCAGTTTGGAAAACAAGAAAAATGACCAGAGGCCCTGGAGTGCAAAAAGCAGGGCTGTGGGCCCACTGATACCAAGAGAGAGCAAATGCACAGATGATCTCAGTCTTTTATGTAAGGAGACTTTTGTGTGAAGTCCAGAGAAGTCAGGTAGCTTTGTGCAGGCTGAGATTGTCATAAGGTGGGTGTGTAGAATAGTCTGAACAAACTGTGCTGCTGGAGGCTGCCAAACTAATGACCCAGGGGGTAGGTACAAGTGCACTGGGTGAGGTCAGGCCTGAGGTCAGTACATTCATTTTGGAACCTGGAGTTTTGAAAGGAGTCCCATTACAAATTTTATTTTCTGAGTCACTTGTATTCTGACTGCCTCATGGTAAGAATGTAGGCTCCAACTATGGGCTAAATTTCTTGGGTTAACATTGGGTTTCACTAAATATTATCTCGAAATTTATGGTTGAGGAGAGACTGTTGAGTATAAATTGCTAATGTGCTCTGCTGATTTCCATCAGCTATGTGATGTGACTGACAACAGTGTGTGCCTAACCCACTGGGGTCTGGTGAATTACATCTTCTTAGCCAGAGTGTTTCTTGAGCTGGAATTGAAATGCATAGCCCTTTAGTTTCCAGTGTGATGCCAACACTCAGGCAATTGACTTTTGCTCTTCAGTCTCCAACAGGGGGAAAATTATGAAATAAAATGGGGAGAGGCCAGGCATACTCAAGATTCAAATCCATAAATATAAATAACTGCAATTAATCATATGCAGTCTCTCTTGTCTATTAAATCTGTACTCAGTGGGTCAGTCAGTTTCACACAGCTCTTTAGCCACCCAGCCTATGGTTGGTGGGGAATATTCTGGGTGCCTCAACTTGTTGAGATTTGACCCAGGGTTCTTTTCCAAGATTAATCCAAAATCAGAGCAAGATCTAATGAATTTTAGGGGCAAAAGTCCCCTGCCCACAACCCAACTGAAGGGGGAATAGAAATATAAAAGAGGACTTTAGCTATTGCCATTTAAGAGGCTCTCTCAGTTGACACTTACTGTTCTTTGTTACTAGCTTATTAGACTGAATGGGATGGAACAGACTTTCAAGTGTGTAAGTTCAATAGATATTTTTATTTAGAGTTATCCCTGAGGTATTTGTTTTCCTGTTATAGAATTCTGTTTTTGATTGTAGTTTACATTTCTGACTATTTTCTCATGTGATTTGTTAACTCTTCCTCTCTTTCCACATTATGTCCTTTTTCATACTTTTATCTACTGATTAAGAACATGGTTAATGGTGTCCTTAAGAAAACACAACTGCTTTTATTCTTATTACCCTAAAAGGCATTCTTACACTGTGGCTAGGTGGATCCTTCTTCCCTCACCTTTCCTCCCTCCCTTCCTCTCTCCCCTCTCCCCTTTCCTCCCTTTCTTTTCTCCCTTCTTTCCCTTGCCTTCCTTCTTATATACCATTCTACTCATCTCATTGCACTAAGACCCTCCATCTTGATTTTCCGTCTTTATCTTGTTGGAATAAACACCTTGCTAGAAGGAAGTCATGTGTGACTCAGTACCTGTCTGACTTTAACCTCATCTGAACCCCTTGTTCTATCATTCACTGTGCTGCGGCCAGAGTGGCTTTCAGTTTCCGTATAGGCTAAGTTTGCACATGCTAAGTGTCTTCATACCTACCTGTTTCCTCTATGTGGAAGGCCATTCTCTCAGAACTCTGTGTAGTTGGCTCTTACTCAATTATGTTTTTGCTAATCACCTCCATGAACATTCTGTCTAAAGTGGATCTTTTCTAACCACATTCAGTCTGTAACTTAATACACCTTCGTATTTTCTTCATAGCACTTGTTAATTTCAAAAACAAACAAACAAAAAACACTTGATTTTAAAATTTATTTATGTGTTTATTTTTTATTTCGCCCAATCCATGATAGCAGAGGAATTGCCAGCCCCTGCAGCTAAGCTGAGGCTATGGCAAGCATTCTGAATACGTGTTGCAGAAACAAATGTTTCTCTTTTCATCTTCTTTGCTTGGGTAGGTCCTTCAGTGATACTTTCCTGAGTGTTTGAACTTTTGCTTTGGTTATTTTCTTAGACTATACAATCTGTATTTTCCCCTCAAGTGTGTTTTTTATAAGCCAGTCCCCAACAGGAATTTCAAATTTAGAAGTGGCAGATAGATTCATTTTTTGGCCCATGTAACTGTAAACTTCTCTTTAAATCCAAGACAGCACAGGAAAAAAAAAAAAAAAGTTCTAATTGTTTCTAGAGCAGAAGCAAACAGCTTTGCCACATTAAAAAAAAAAAATGTGTGTCTGTTAAGATGAGACAGAATTGAAATAAGAATTTTCTTTTTCTAATCTTGGACTGTGTGCTTGTGCACTCTTATGCAGTTTGTGTGGTTTATTTCATCCATACTGTGTACAGCAAACTTCAGCAATTATCTGGTAAGCTCCACCGACCTAGAACACAAGAAATAAGGGAGAATAAATAAAGCCAGAATGTTGAAAATATAAATACTAAAATGCTAATAAAGTCTCTCCTTTTGCCTTGCTCAGAGTTATTTATTTGTTTTTTAAACACAGTTTTAGCTAACTTTATGGCTCTCATTTTTTTTTCTGTCCACAGTCGTAGCAAGTTGGAAGTGAGCTCCATAACTCAAAGATTAAAAGGGAGAATTACCATCAGCCTGATAGTTTGGAAGAAATGGGAAAACTTTATAAAGCAGACTGAGGATGAATTCACAGGGAGCCACCTAGTCAAGGGGTTAATAGTATTTATTATTTCTTTCTACTCTTCCCGAGGGCATCACCATATGATAGCATAATCTGATGTTCATATGGATGACTTTAAGTCATCAATAATTGAATCCATGGTTAATAGCCCTTATTTGAGAAGAAAAAGGTGACTTGCATTTTTGAACTATTTTTTTAACATAAAATAGCTTAAGACTTTTTTTAAAAAAAACTGTTAACTCCACTCAAATGTTAGCTCTTGGAAGGCAGGCATTTTTCTGTGTTTATTTCCAGTTGTATGCTTGGCACATGTTAGATGATCAGTAAATTACTGAATGAAATAATGAATGCAAGCCCTAATCAACAGTGCTACATAAATAGATAGTACCGCCTTTGATGTGTAAGGGTTATTTTTTTTTTTTCTGTAACTATAGAATTAAAAAAAATAAAATAATATGCATTTAATTTTAAAATAGCTCTGGACATTTTCAGAGATATATTATTTATAGGTAGAATGTGGATCTGCCATTCAAATGATATGCCTGAAATCACAAAGCAAGTTAGTGATAGAGACAGAATTATAAGACATGTCTCCTTAATCTTACATTGCTGTTGATTTTTTTAACCTATTGTTTTGAGAATTAGAATAACGTAGAGGTTTGTTTGTTTGTTTTTCAGCAATAGCAGCTCTATTGAAAATAATAAGTAGAAGCCTTTGTCTCCTTATATGCATGGTTTGTAAATTTTAGACTGTCAGATGTGAGAGTATTAGCTGTGTAATGTTGGTACACAGTATCTCATGCATAGTGACTAGACTTGTTTATAGGCTAGTACTTGAATGCTTTCCACTTAGGGTGTGTGCCAGTCCTTTTCAAGAAGAAAAGAAACATTTGAAAAGGAGAGGTTTGGAGAAGATGCCTCTTTCAAGTGGGGACAATCAGTAAAATCCTATGACCAAGATTGTTATGGAGATACAGCTTTGTTTATGTGATTGCATAGGTAAAGGAAGACCTACTGTCTTTTCTTTTCCTTTTTGGGGGGTGAGAGGACAAGAACATTTATAAAATGTTGTGTGATGTTTATTCCATACTTCTGAAATCATTATTAGAAATAGGAATTACTGCTATCAGTCTCTCCTGTTGTCCGATTCTTATTTACTTCAGGGTCAGTCATTTTTAGGGAGTTTGATCACTAGGCTAAAAATAATATAATACTTGATTATTTTGACTATAGTACATCTTTGATTTCTTTTGCATGCATGCTTTATGTATGTAATTTGGCTCTTTGTTGAGAGTTGCATTTATACATGTAGTGGATTATTAGATGTGTAGGGGAGTGAATTTTAAATACAGATTTAAGCAGGCTACAGAGGAAAAGGGCTGCAGGATGAAAAATGTGGTTAGCTATTTTCTTTTTTTTGCATCTTCTCCAACTCTGAAGTAGAATAACTTGTCTCCCACCCCAACATATTTCTTGGTCTCTGTTATAACTCCCAGCCATAGCTTGTGCATTAATAGATCTGGATTAAAATTTTGAGCTATATTTTTTTCCAATGTAAGTAAATTAAATTAGCTGAAATTATTGTATTATAAATAATTATCATAGTTTTTTTAAAAATGAATTCAGGATTACATGATCTGTTTTCAACAAAGCATTCCTAAAATGCATTTCTAATGACATATATGAGGGCTGACTGGAAAAAATCCAGCCATAAATGCCTCTATTTCCCATTGTACATGGCTGTATACTTTCTGGACAGCCCTTGTATCTAATGCAATTAGAACTGGAACTTTTGAATTGGTGTGTTTTCCTCTCATTCACTGATAAAAACGATGAGTAAAAGCCGAGTAGTAAATCAGTTGGCATCAGCATTTTGGAGTTAAGAAAAAAAGCCAGCTTTTCAAAGTTTGTTTGTGCTATTACATTGGAAGGCAGATTCTCAAACCTTTTTCATATTTGCTATTCAAAAAAAGAAAAATAGATTTTAGAATAATGATCTAGAGTCTAAGGTATTTTTGAGTTTTCAAAGAAAATGACTACATTCAGTAAATAGCTTTTCTTAACGTAATGCTATATTTCATAAAAATATAAGATATTGGAAAACAGTGAAAGAGATCTCTGAATAAGATCCAGGCAAATAGAAACTTAATTATCTGAAGTACTTCTTTCTCTGAACATGCTATTTAATTGAAATATTCTTAGGTTTTATTTTTTTTACTATGAAGTTCACAATCACCCATATATGTTAAAACCCTTTTCATTTAATTCATAATGCCTGCACACTATTTTATAGCACCGAAGCCTTTTTAAAAGATTTATTTTTATTGTTTTTGACAGAGAAAGAGAGAGAGAGAGATACAGAGACAGAGAGATGGGTGAGGGCCCAGAACAGTTTCCATAGTTGCACATCATTGGTTTTTCCACATAGTTTTATTCCACAGGTGGGCGGGGCTGCACAGGGCAGGAACTGGGCCGGGGTCTCACCTGGTGAGAACTGAACTGGGGGCACTCCCCAGTTCAGCATATGGGTCCGCACTGCCGGGGCCAGGATTTAATCCTTGGTCCCTGGGGCTGCAAAATGAACACTTAACCCACTGAGCCATCCCGGCTTCCCCAAGCCTTTTTAAAGTACATGCATTTATATGGTGGAGTAGATGTTTTCTTATGAAACACTTTGGGATATGTACTTAACAGCCATTATTGTTAATATTGTGATAAATCTGGATGAGAGGCTTGATATAATTTAATGTAAAGAGATAGTTTAAACTCTATTGTTTGGTATGCAGTTTTTTATACACAAAGGGGTTTTTTTTGTTTGTTTGTTTTTTCTTGTCTTAATTACTGAAGTATATTCTGTAACAGCATGAAAAATCTTAAAAAAGGATTTGTGCTCCCAAAAGAATGTGAACCATTTTCCTAACCCAGTACTAGGGGTTTAAAGGGGCAGAAAGACTATAAGAAGCACAGTTTGGTCTATTTGCCTAAATAACTTTTTTGTGTTACTCATTGATAACAATCCTTCTTTCTCAAGGCAGAATTCAAGTTTTTTTTTTCAATGTCTGCTGTACTCTATTTTTTTTTCTTTTTTAAATTGTTAAATTTATTGGAGTGACATTGGTTGGTAAAAATTACATAGGTTCCAGGTTCTATATATATTTCTAACTGGGGCATTTCTTATCAGTTGACATATAAATGTGAGTATGTTTAATTTCATACTAAGCATGTTATCCACACATTTCCTTAACCTGACTTGTGCCTTTATAAGAGATAGGCATTTTCAGGAAAGAATGCTCCACATTTTCACTTATGAGGGGCATTTTATTATATAACTCTCAGAATTACAGTAAATTACACATGTGGTAAACAAAGAAGGCAGAAATGTATTTTTATGGAAAAATAAAGATAGGGTTTTACAACTTTAAACAAAAGTCCTTTAACATTAGGATGATATAAATTTTGGTTTGAAAATGAATTTATAATAGAAAACAAGTTTACTCGCATGAACTATAGTTCTTTATGATATTTTTTAAAAAATATTTATTTATTTATTTTTGACACAGAGAGAGAGAGAGACAGAGACAGAGACAGAGACAGAGACAGACAGAGAGAGAACTGAGCTGGGCGAGCTCCCCAGTTCAGCATATGGGTCCGCACGGGCCGGGGCCAGGATTCGATCCCCAGTCCCTGGCGCTGCAAAGTGAGCACTTAACTCACTGAGCCATCCCGGCTTCCCCTCTTTATGATTTTTAATAGCAAATCTATGGAAAGCAAATACAATAGAAATTATTTCATTATGAATTAAGCTGATCATTTGCATTTAATGAATATAAATCTATTGTTAGCTCAGATGGCCTTCATTGATTTCTTATAATTCTAGTGAAGCTCATGAAAATAAGGGAAAAGGGTCACATCTGTGACTCTCTAGTACTGGTGTGCATTTTAGACCTGGCAGCAAACTTAAATACATAATATGGAAGTTGCCTTGGAAACACCATTTAAAAAAAATTGAGTCTTACATAAATGACTACTAGAGTGCGAACATGTATCCTCATGTTCTTCTTGGGGGCCCTCTTTCATTTCTGTATGTTTTCATTTCAGAGGACCTTGTGAAATAAATTCTTTAATTGGTTATGATATTACATATTAAATTAAAACCAAAATAAAACTTGCACACCCAAAGAATTTATGTAATAATGTTTGAGACAAATTTTTATAAACAACAGAGCCTTTTCACTGGCTCAGTTTCAGTGGTGTTGACCTTCCTTTCTCCTCTTTTTTTTTTTTTTTTTTTGTACCTTTTGCTTACATTTCTTAAACTCTGAATTGAACCTCTGGAACCAGGTCAACCTGTCTCTGTGCCAACTCGCCCTTTGTCAAGCTTCCAGGCCCCTGCCTGCCCTCCTCTGAACCTGAGGAATGGTCCTTGGCTAACCTCTTTCTCAGTCATCTATAGCTGTGTGTTTGCTACTAAAAAGATACATATAGCTGACTTAAAGGTGCCCCTAGAGAGACAAGTAGGAAACTTTTCTAAAGTCCTTTCTGTCTTGAAGTTAGGTGAACTCATACAAATACAGTGTTTGTCTTCTTTTATTTTCTTTTTGTTTCTCTTTTGTCTTTATTGAAATACTCTTCCTTTGTTAAGATTTTTACCCCCAACTTTTGGGTTGGGCCTTTCCGGCTTGGGATTTCCTGGGGGAAATTGATTGGAAATAGAGCGTTTCCTTTCCTAAAGCAGTCTGACTTTCTGATAGGGGCAAAGCTAGAGTTTGGGTGCTGTGCCAGGAGTGTGTGGCTATGTGGCTTTAGCTTCCTAATCAGACACAGTCCAAAATTTTGACCATCTAGAATCTGAGGGTTCATTATAGTTTTCTAACTTTCCTGCTTATTTTTAGTTGATTCTTTCATTTATCTTGTTTTATCAGAATACTGTTCCTAATCACTTCAGAAAAAACTTTTTGAACATTTAGTTTTTTTATTGTTTTTGACAGAGAGAGAGAGAGAGAGAGAGAGAGAGAGAGGGAGAGAGGGAGAGAGAGACAGAGACAGAGAGAAGGGGGAGAGCCCAGAACAGTCCCCATAGTTGCACATCATTGGCTTTTCCACATAGTTTCATTCCACAGGTGGGCACGGGGCTGCACAGGGCAGGAACTGGGCTGGGGTCTCACCCTGGTGAGAACTGAACTGGAGGCACTCCCCAGTTCAGCAGATGGGTCCACTTGGGCCGGGGCCAGAATTTGATCCTCAGTGCACAGGGCTGCAAAAGTGAGAGCTTAACACACTGAGCCATCCGGGCTTCCCCCAGAAAAACCTTTTTGTTTGTCCTTTGATGTTCTGTTCTTTGTGTGTATTTTTTATAACTATGTTGTCACTGTTATTGTTGTGTTTGTGGCTTAATGTATGCACGTATTATTTATTTATTTATTTAATAGGGGAAGGGCTAGAAGAAAATGATTGAATATCCTTTAAAAGTGTTTGCTGTTTCCTCAGGACTTGATTGATACATTTATTTATTTCTGTATTTCCATTGGGATAATCTTTTGTGGGTAACTCTTAGGTCCATTTCCTCTTCAGCCTTGGCCTAAATCCTTTTTTAAAATGTTTAAAGCAACCTAAAAAATGGACAATTAATTTTTTGTTTACAGACTCGGAGTCCTGTTTTCAGAGAACAGGTTGATGGGACTTTGATGTTGACTGCTTTGTTCATCAATGTCTGACAGCTTTCACAAAGCATGTTTGAGAGCTGGCTGTATGTTTCTGTAGGGATCACATGCTCTGTGTGAGATGTATGTGTGTAGAAGTGCCTCTCTGCTGGGCTGGGGAGGATTCGTTTGTAGTTTTGACACTGTTAAGTCAACCTTGGGGAAAAAGAAGGTAGTGGAAGGTGTGCTTTGATTGTTACTGTGTAAATACTTTATCAGCAGCATATGCTTGGTGTGCCTGAGCCATGATGTACTTTATTATAAAGAGGTATACAAAACTTTTGATATCACATTAGTTGGAATACTAGTTTGCTTTGTTGAAACATGTCTAATTTAAAGCACCCAGAAATCTTGGCTTTTATAGGTAAGACAGGACTGCTGGTTGGGAAGGTACTTTTGAGTTCACTCCCCCTTCTTCCATTTTGCTGTGGGCTGTGCCAAGTTTCATGGTTACGTAGGACTTCATCTTATGGGATTTGGCACCCTTATTTTGTAGATTCATTCACCTTTCTTTTGTAAGTCACTGAATTTGTACACACGTAGTCCTTGAAGCCTGACCCTTCTGTAGGTTTGGTAGAATGTCATGACTCTGAAAAGATGAAGGAGTGGTTTTCCATGCATAGCTACAAGGTGAGCGATTGCACTATTGAAGTGTAAGGAGCTTCTTGTGCTCTCTGAACCTGCATATTTTTAAGTAAAGGGCTTAGTACAGTAGTAGCACATGCTATATCTAGATTACATCCTGGGTTTTTTATTTTGTGTTTTAAATTCTTTCTTCGTCTAGGTTTCTCCTGGTAGATGATCATAATGGTATGGAATGCCTTTATATCTTGCTGGAGAACACAAATCCCAGGGACTGCAAGGTTTATGGTTAAAATCACACTTCTGAAAATGATCTTTGAGCTACACTTCCTTCCCTCCACCTTTCTCTCCACACACACACTGTTCGCTCTTGTAAAGGATGAGGAGAAATATGCTTACATCTGTACTAGTATAAGACTCAAAACCCTGAGAAGTCCCATTTTGCCCCCCTAAGTTACGGTAATGGAGACCACAGAGATTGGAAAAGAAATTGCTATTTCTATGCAAGAGGCTAAAAAATACGAGACTTCTTATAAAAGTGAATGTCCTGAGTGGTATCTACAGAGGAGTGATGAATCCATGTGGATGGAGTTTTGTTTCTGCTAAATTTAGAGAGAAGCTAGGACTGAAGATAGGGAGAGGAGTTTGAGGACTCTATTTCAAGAATTCAAGGGCCAGGAAGTACCGGTATGCTATTGTTCTGGAATGACTTGCTTTTGGGTGGTTGCTGAGGGGACTCAACCTTTTTCTGTTGGTGGTGACTTCTTGTTTGTAAGTCTAAGATGTGTGGTTAAGTCATTCAAATGCATGATTTAGCTGGGGGTGTAGCCTTGCCTCTGAATGGAGGAAGACTATTTGAAACAGTATCTGAGTGGTGGTTCTCATTGTTTTAGTCATTCTATTTATAACAGGAGTCCTAAAAGGACAGCTGAGAATTCATTTGAGCCAGGTTGTCAAATTCATTGGATTGTAGGGTTAGCTAAAAAAATGGGTCCGCCAACTTTGAGAAATGGCAAACCCAGTTTTTGGTTGCTAAAGTAAGTACATTTTATCGTGTAGTAGTTACATCTGTGAGTTCATGGCAGAAGATTCCCCAAGCCATACTTTTAGTTCTGAGTATGCTAGTGAGTTTGAGACCCACCTGTCCATCTAGTTGCTGTTTTCTCCAAGTAGGTGTCATGTCAAGATCTCAGATTTCCTTAATTATTCTTCTCCCCTAAACCTGCTTCTTTTTCTAAATTTTAGTGTTGTCATGTTGGAGCCAGTCCCCAGCTACCGAGGCTAAAACTCCTCATGGTGTTCAGTCTCTTCCTGCTTCCTTCTCTAATCAGTTTTCAGGTCCTGTCATGGTCTCTAATTGGGTGCTGTTATTAGAGATACCTGCAAAGCATCAGTTTCTGAATTTATACTTTTTAATATTGTCCGAAACCAGGCTCTCATCCTAAAATATGGGGATTGTTTCATTGCTTTCCAACTGGTCTCTCTGTCTTCATCATAATCTGCAACACAAAAATCTACTTGAACACTCTTCATAAATTCTGGGTTGAAGCATCTTGCTTCCTTCATCTGCGGCCTTAACTCTATTTTCCAGCAGTCTAGCATAGGAATACCTTATTCCAAAATACAGTCTTCTTGTCTCTTTCCCTGGACTTCTTGAACCTCATTTCCAAATGAACACATTCTGCAACCAAACCAGATAACTACTTGTATGTCTCCTGAGCATTACTGTGATGCTTCTCTTTCTCCTTCAAATCTTCTTTCTGTACCCAGACCTGCCCCTACTCACTTCCCTCCAGATTCTTTCCTTTTTTCAAGGCCCTTCTCAAATATCCTGTTTACTTTGCAGCCTTCTTTAATTCTTTTAGTTATAATCAATCTCTAATTTTACTACAAAGATATCCTTTCTTTTCTAGCAAGCATATATATTTATTTATTTTTCTCTTTTTTCAGTATATCTGTCATTAATATGTGTTTAGAGCATAAAAGATTAATTGAAGCATGCCTTTATTATGGCATCTTGGCTGATAGTCTACTGATTTTTTTTTTTTAAGATTTTATTTTATTGTTTGAGAGAAGGTGAGAGAGAGAGAGAGAAAAAGAGAGAGGGAAGTGGGGGTGGGCCCAGAGCGGTCTCCATAGTGGTACATCATTAGTTGTGACAGTCTCATTCCACATGGATGTGGGCTGTGGGGGGCGGGAACTAAACTGGGGGCGGCGGGAACTAAACTGGGGGCCTCCTGCATGGGAAGCAAAAACCTTTTCCACCATCCCAATGGTTACCAGTTGTTCTGCATTTCAGCATATGGGTTTATGTGGGCTGGGGCCAGTATTCGATCCCCGGACCTCACAGTCGCAAGACAAGTTGCCGAGCTATCCCAGCATCCCCAGATAGATTTTTATTTATTTATTTATTTTTATTTTTGACAGAGAGAGAGCGATAGACACAGAGACGGAGAGAGAACTGAACCAGGGGAGCTCCCAGTCCAGCACGTGGTTCCGCACGGGCCCGGAACAGGACCCGATCCCCGGTCCCCGGCGCTGCAAAGTGAGCGCCCAATGCACCGAGCCATTTCGGCTTCCCCCCTAGATAGATTTTTGAGATAGTGAATTTGTTTCCTTTGGATATATACCCAGAAGTAGAATTGCTGGTAGGTCTATTTTTAATTATTTGAGGAACCTTCATACTGTTTTCCATAATGATTGTATCGATTGACATTTTTACCAACATCCCACAGATGTTTTCTTTTCTCCATACCCTAGCCAATACTTATCTTTTATTTTGTGTGTGTGTGTGTGTGTGTGTGTGTGTGTGTGTGGTGATAGCTCTTTATGCTTTTGATTTACATTTTCCTCATGATTAGTGGTGTTGATAATCTTTTCATGTATCGTTGGCCATTTGTTTGTCTTCTTTGAAATAATCCTTTTCAGTCCCTCTGCCCATTTTTAAGTGGGATTTTGTTTTTTGCTATTGAGTTGTGTGAGTTCTTTATATATTTTAGATATTAATCCATTATGAGATATATGACTTGCACATATTTTATCTCAGGTTACTTTTTTATTTTGTTGTTTTTCTTTGCTATACAGAAGCTTTTTAGTTTGATGTAGTCCCATGTGTTTATTTTTGCTTTTGATGTGAAATCCAAAACATTAATACCAATACCATTGTCAATGAGCTTACCCTCCATGTTTTATTCCAGGAGTTTTATGGTTTCAGATCCTACATTTGAGTCTTTAATTCAATTTGAGTTGATTTTTGTGTATGATATAAGATTTTTGTGTCCGTCCAGTTTTTCCATCACCATTTATTGAAGAAACTATACTTTTCCTATTGCATATTCTTGGCTCCTTTATTGAAAATTCATTTACCATATATTTGTGTGTTTATTTCTCAGCTCTCTATTCTGTTTCATTGATCTGTAGATCTGTTTTTATGCTAACACCATACTGTTTTGATGGCTATAGCTTTGTGATAGAGTTTGAAACCAGGGATTGTGATGACTCCAGCTTTGTTTTTCTCTCTCAAGGTTGCTTTGGCTATTGAGGGTCTTTTATCTATCAGAGTATTAATAACACTCAACATAGCACAATTAGTTATAAGATAGAGTTACGAGACAGACTTTGACATTTAGTGCTTCAAATTGATTATAACCCCTTTGTGGGCAGTTGATAAACTCATAGATATATTTAGTTGAATATCTTTTTGTTTAGGATTTTATTTAGTTGGGCTGGTATTCTCCTTGCAAGAATTAGAGGGCTGGGACCAGTCTTTGCAAATGCAGGAGCCCCTCCTGTGTCAATGTGTTTGTAATTTAATTCGTAGGCAATTAAACATGGATATCATGCTATGATAATTAATTTTTTTTGGATGATTTTTCTACCTCTGGTTTTCTTACACTTTTAGATGCAAAGGGTAAAGATTTATTGATAATTTTGTCCCCCTTTGCTGAATTATTGGTTGTAGCTCTCTTACTTAGAAGGAAATAATCTTTTCTTCTTGCAATCACTGTGAAAACATTTCTCCTTATAATGGAATATAAGTGGACACAAGTAGTCCACAGCAGATAGTTTATATCTGGTTTTAAATTTCTTTCAGCATTAAAACAAAGTTCTTTCATTATCTGGGAGAGAAGGTTACTAGTAGATATTTTACCAGAAGTTTCTTCACTACCTAGTGAAACCCTAATGCCAAAGGACTGTACCCTTTGGGTGAGTGTTTGAAAAGAGGGCTTTCTTTTGGGAGTATCAGCAAAATATGGTGTGACTCTTGGAGAGAAGTTGGCTTTTGAGAACAAAGATGGGGCAGAACTACCTAGTACTGATGAGCATGGACTAAGTTGTGGTTTTGTCACTAGAGAGTGACCTTGGAAAATTCTCTAGTGCATGAAATTAGGATGTTGTGAGGTGATTATTAATATGAGCTGATGTTGTCTGGAAAGTATCCAGCCACGTAATATGAAAAATAGAGGCATTTATTGCTGGATTTTTTTCCGGAACCCTCATATAAAAAATTAAAAACATGATACCTGTTATTTAGCAAAGACTCAATAAGTGGAAACAATTGTCATCATAAAATTATTATTAATAATAAAGATAATCTTAGGAGAGCAAGGTGAAATTGACTCTGTGCTTTGTTTTTAAATTATCTGTAAAAGTGATTTATTCATGACAGCCAGCTAGGTGACCTTATAGATAAATTTGATCACAATAGAAATAATGATCCTATAAGCATAGATTATTTTATGAAATTACTAAAAAAGCTCTTTATTGATTATAGTCAATATTGTTGCTAACTTTGCAAAATAATATAGTAATGCAGTTTTTCATTAGTATTAGTGGCTCAAGGAGGAAACCCATGAAATTATATCTTCTTTAGCAAGTTTCAGTTTCAGACAAATGTAATTAAAGGGACATGACTAGTAAGATGAGCAAGGAATACAGGGACCTAGACAATTGGAAAAACTAGCTCCAAACTTAACTGGCTGAATCAGACATTATCATTAACTATATTATTTCACATTGCTCAGGTGGCTATGTTGATGTGTGCTATCCTTTGTGAGGTCATCAATGACATTATCAACAAGACAAAAGCAATAATACTTAGCTGAAGGCAGTCAGCTATAAAACACATCCAAGGGACCACCAGGCTGCTTTCTATATGGGGAGGACACATGTACTGTTTAGGTAAATAGAACTACATCTCTCTTTTTTATCCCTAATTGTCAGATAGCTTGTATGGAGATAAATAGCATGCTGTCTCTGGGCTACTAGGGTTTCTATTGGTGTGCAATAGGCACTCATGTGAACACTTACAGCAGTATTAGGAATGGTGATAGTGAGAGCTATGACAAATGGGTACCATCCAAATGGCTAAGTTATGGTTATTACTATCAGAACAACCTTGGACATTAAGTCTTGTTTAGGGTTGAGTGAGTGATGAATGGAGATCCCCTAGCTAACATATGAGGCTGTCTGGGAATTATCTAGCCATAAATACCTCTATTTTTCATATTACATGGCTGGATACTTTCTGGACAACTCTTGTATACCAGCCGTTTTGTTAACTTGGGAGTGAGGGAATGGTTGATGTAGAGAGGGGACAGTGAAGAAGAGACCTCCAGCAACAGAGAATATGTGCATGTAGAATATTTTCTTGTGAGAATCTTAATAATAAAGATGAGTCTTAGAAGTTTGTCAGAAGGAATGAGATCAGAGTAAAAATAAAATTTTAAGAAATGCCATCTTTTATTTTAGTATATAATTTATAGTATTTCAAACTGAATTTTCTGTATATTCATAGTTACCAACTGCACTGAAATTCTTTGATTTAGGATAGTTATGCTAATAGGTTCTATCTATCCAATATGGGCCCAAATATTTCAACTCTATCATAATTCATGCTGAGATACTATATGTTCTTTACTATCCTAGGTTAAAACTGACTTAATATTAAATACTATCTTGAGTCATGACATATCTGTAGAGTATAAGATGTGTTGTCCTGACAGGTCAAGCATCTGCCCTTTCAGGAAAATAGGGTAGTGGCTTCCCTGAAAGATGTGGGTGGTGGCAGCTGCTTTTGAGAATGAAAGTCTTAGACAGGTAATATTAACTCTAAGTTATAATTTTTTAGGGATGGGGGGGATGATACACAGTATATATACTTTATGTTTAGCAGAATAAAAACTGGCAAGAGGTTATTTCATTTTTATTTATTTATTTATTTATTTATTTTGCTTTCTGAAAAAAGTTTGAGTATTTAAGTCCTCAAGAAAAAACCCTTAAAAAATTTTTACAGATCTAGTAGTAGAAATAAATATTTTTTAAAGATAAGAAAAAAGCCAAGAGCTAACACAATGCAAGACTTTAGAAATAATGCAGTGAGTACAAAAGAACGCTCTGAGGGTTTTCCCTTGAAATTGTGCTGTCATGCAACTCTGGCTAGAGGATAACTACTTTTTTTTTTTTTTTTTAAGTTCCCTTAATGAAAGGAATTACAGCAGTGTTAAACTGTCACTTTGTGAAAGGATCAAGGCAAGGTTTCCTTTGACCTTTTATCTGTAAAGTGTTGACTCTTTTAGGGATAGAAATGTAAGGGCTTTGAGCTCTAGTGAGAACTTCATTAAGAAGGGGAAAACTCAGGCAGGCAGTTGTACCACAATTTGAATTAAACACTTGCCAAAGAACCTGAAGCAGGCATGAGGTTCAATGTCACAGTGAGTGACAGAAGACTTCTCTACCAGTTCTCCTGGTGGAGGGGATTAGTGGTTGAACAAATCTGCAAGGACAGCATGCAGTTTTGTCAGATACACAATGACATTTCTTTTCACAGTTCTCTTGACTTTATACTGTTTAAATATCCTCAGTTGTCCCTTAAATTACTTTTCTTTTTTTAATTCCTGTTGGAAGGTAACTTTTATATAGTCAATTCTGTATCTAATTTTTTGTGTGTTTTGTTTTTAAATTATGATATCCAAATTGGCAAGTTAGTAATGTACTTATTTTGTGTTTTCTAGTTGAAAATAGTTTCACAACCTACAGTCTCTTTTTATTATTGGGAATATTATGCAATAAAAATCCCAATTAACTTTTTTTGTTTCCTCTTTTTTTCTTTGTAGGCTGAGAGATGGCATTTAAAAAGGCAGTGAAAGGGACTATTCTTGCTGGAGGAGGTGCGCTTGCAACTGTTCTAGGCCTCTCTCAATTTGCTCATTACAGAAGGAAGCAAGTAAGTAATGGTACATGTGTTGATTATAATATGAAACTTAAATCTGTTAAAACACTGTATATGGGGTGTGTGTATGCTAATGTTTTTGTTTAGAAATTAGTGTCTCAGCTTGATCTGAAAGACACTAATTTAGAATATATCCTTAATGATCCTTAAGAACTGTATCTCATTTTTAAAAAGCGAATTTCTTTATCAGAAAGTATTATATAATTTAGTCTCTTTTTTTTCTCTTTGTTTTTTAAAAGACTACTTCATTTCCTAGTGCCAGGGTTTGTTCATTTAGACTTTCCTTGTCTAATTCATCCAAATGTCTGGATACCTTTTATGTTCCTGCCAAAAGTTTGTTTGATTAGAAGG